>MJUU01035296.1:139087-162085 GCA_002080025.1 Modiolus philippinarum
TGATATTTGGTATATAGCTTGGTCTTGGTTAGTACATGTCAGTCTGCCATGTGGCTTTTGATCTTGACCTCAATTTCACGGTCAAGTGGCTAGGTTAAGTTTTTTTGCTTAAGACTGTTTCTCAATAACTACAAGCCATAGGTCAATGATATTTGGTATATAGCTTGGTCTTGGTTAGTACATGTCAGTCTGCCAAATGGCTTTTGACCTTGACCTCAATTTCACGGTCCAGTGACAAGGTTAAGTGTTTTTGCTTAAGCCTGTTTCTCAACAACTACAAGCCATAGGTCAATGATATTTGGTATATAGCTTGGTTTTGGTTAGTACATGTCAGTCTGCCATATGGCGTTTGACCTTGACCTCAATTTCATGGTCTAGTGAACAAAGTTGTGTGTTTCTGATTAGAATAGTTTCTTAATTACTGTAAGTGGAATGGTAATAATATTTGGCTTGTTGTTATTTCAAAATAATATTTTACGACAGGATATGGAGTAAATGAACACGAAACAATAAAACATATGTTAACTACAACTACAATTAATTCTAATGAGCTGTATGGCCATTTTGAAAATTAATTCCTCATCAGTAGCAGCTCATAAATAGTACAAATTATAAGGGATGAGATTTTACGATTGTAATTAAGCCATGGTATAAAAATCAATGTTTATACCCTCAAAATACAAAAAAAAACGATGTTGCATAAAAAACTGTAAATTTCGTTATGCTGTACACGTGTTTCAAGGAGTTACCTCTCATCAGCAGCATTAATATCAAATCATATGGAAAGCCATAATCCAAAAGTCAAAAATGAGTAAAACAAACCTCCAAAGAAACACACAAATATCACTGCAAATTTCATCTTTACTGGTCTGTAACTCGATGTCAATAAGATAATAAACAGTACGACTAGACAGATCGATACACCAAACATATGCTCATCCACATGCTTTTTAGTGCAAATATGACAAATATGATATTATAATATGATAAATAAACTAGGTTTGATAGAACTATATGAAAGTTTCGTATTGCAAAAATTGAACAAAATATTCTGAATTTGAAAGAAATATAATTTTTTTCCTATTTCTATCAAACAAAAAGCAATTGTTATGTTTTTTTTCTGAATATTAATTTAAATTTAGTAAATCAACAAATGTTCAGTTTTCTAGAGCCTTTTTTCTACTGAAAAGTCCCCTAAGTTCAATCTTAGCTAAGATACAAAAAATGCAAATCTTAGGGTAGGTCTTCAGTTCAATATTCGTCTTCAGTCATGACTTAAGGCCATTATAAGACATGACGTATTACGAAGTGATGTTTTAAGACCATTATAAGATATATCTTAAGACATGGTTCATAAAACAGGCCACTGGTCATTATCAAATTCTAGACAACTGCACCGGTGATACCTCTTGACACTAACAGCTTACTGGCAGAGGAATACAAAAATTGCAATGACTTTCGTTCTGCAGTTCGTCAATTCAACTAAGAGGCACTATTTTACTATTTATTCCTTATTTCTTTTAAGTCAAAATATATTTTTATATAAAAAATTAAAGTTTCTGAAAAAAAAATCGAAAAACTTATATAAAGAGATCGATTTTTTTTTATTAGAAAATCACTACTATTTTCCATTTCCATGTCTGATATTAAATAAAGAGGTTTTGACGTCAGAATATTTTCAACACAAAAAATCCGAATTTTCTGATATATAAAAAACATTTTTTTGCACAAAAACTCGAACTTCTGATATGAAAATCAATTTTCTGTATAAAAACAACGGCAGTAGAATAACGAGGGAATCTTGTTTCCTGTTATCAAGAAATAGTTTTGATTTTTAATATCAAAAATTAATGTTTAAATGTTGAAAATCTAATTTTTGATATCAGAAAGTATTTTTGATATAAGGATGTATTTTGATATCAGAAATCAATGATTTTTTTTATCTAAAACAATGATTTTTTTTTATTAAAAATAGTTTCTGATTTCAAAAAAAAGAATTTCTGATGTAAAGATCTTTTTTCAACCAGAAAATGGAATTTTTTCTATATCAGAAGAAGTTTTTATAGCAAAAATTGAAGAGGAAATGTTTCTTCGACGGAAATATGAATCAAAATTTTAAAACTATTTGGAAGAGCTCACAGAAAATAAAAGTGACGCAAAAATTAGTTCAGAAAAACGTTTTAGAAATGGGAGATACTCCTTACTTTTATAAGTTTTAATTTTTTATATAATATTTTCAAATGTTCTGTTTCTGTTTCAGCATAAAAGTACTGGATTAACGGGACTGTGATGTTGTCTGGGATAAGCAGTCTACAAACAGACATAGAATAAGTGACAATAATACAACAAAGTATCAAAATTGCAGTAATGGTTTTACAATCAATGTCATCAACGGATGACAGTGATTGTAAGACACTTTGCCAGTTTAATTTATGTTTGACAATCCCGCATCCATGACCAGAAAAGACATGGATGTGGCATTCATCGACATTTAGCAACGAATTTCGCTGAAACCGGTGCTAGGCACCCTCTCCAAATTACTATGAGGTATAACAAAGCTCATTGTTGAAGACCTCATGGTGACTTCAAGATGTAGACAATAAAAGCGTTGTTCCTTTGCTTCTTTTTAACTATGCATTTGTAGAGACTTTATCTCATAAGTATTAACTCCATATCCCTCTATTGTTTGCTTAAGACTGGAGTTTGTCTCTCCTTTAGTGTGGAATCCGTAAAAACATTCCCCGTGCGAGGGATGTGTGCGCTCTAGAACAAGTACGCCATAACTGAAATACTACAACTTCGGTACTTTTGTAATATATGGAGAGCATACATCTCTTGCACAGGGAATCTTTTTACGGACTCCACACTGCAGGACAGACAGACTCAAGTCCTAAAATAACAATGAAAGGATATGGAGACAAAGTCTCCACAAAAAAACCTTGCAAATTGTTGCATGTAATTAAAATTTTCAGCCATTGTAGGTGTTTACTGTTATCCATTTTTAACATGGTAGAACCAATCCATCTATCCATTTTCTTCCAGCAATAATTGTTTTAGTTTTCTAAATGATTTCAATCTGAACTATATAACAAAGATGTAATTGTTAAAGTAGCAAATATACATGTAAGGACCAAAATTTAAATTTGTACTCTGTGTCTTTCTAATTTGAGATGTTTTGTAGCTCTTTAGCAGAAACTTTTATCTAGATTAAGTTTAGAGTCGAACTACATATTGGCTGTTGCGTACACACAAAGGCGCTGCATATAGGATACATATGATGTATCAATTCAGTTAAAAAATACAAAGATCAATGACTTAAAAATTAGCAGTTCAGGAATAAAAAGCGCATGAATGAAACCAAATGAAACTTGTAAAAAATGTATGTTAGTAAGGTGAGTTTAATATAAAAATCTACGAGTTAAAATTGGTAATATGAATGGAAAAGGCATTCATTAAAGGGACAAATAAGTTATCTTAATTTATTTTATTCACATGTTTTAAAAAAACCTTTAATTTGGTTTAATTGTAATAAATGAATTTACAAATAAACTTAACTGTCCTTCTAGACTGTTGTTTTTCATTTTTAAGTGATGGTTATTGTGAGTCCAAATATTTTTTATCCCAAATCAAAAAAATTCAGTCATTTTATAAAGTGCCTGCTCCTTTTTAGGTATCATATAGATATATCAACCACTTTAGGCATTTAATACTGAAATTTAGGCATTTCACAAAAAGACTAATTTTAGAAAATGCCTGTAAAATACATGTATACAAGTCATGCATCACATGTCACATTAAACACAGAAAAGATGAGACACGTGATTCCTGACCTACTTAACAGGAAAATTAATTCAGACATTTTGTTTCAAAAAAATGATTCTTACATAATAAAGGAAACGATACGTGACAGGAAAAACAAATTTACACGGATAATACAATTAAATGATCTTAAATATCATGGGACATTTCCGTACCTGTTTAAGTGATGACTAACCTTATAATAGTTAAATATTTTGTATAAGGAGAAAACATTCTGCTTTCACAATCGTCAAGGGGAAGGGCTTCTACATTTGTAAAAAGGATTACCACACAACAATTTTCTACTGTCTGTAGTGAATCACAATTGCTATTATCAGTGTAACTACTGTGGAAGTACTATTGTTCGCTTAAACCACGAAATCAAGTTCCCAACGAAATGTCTTTTTTGCACGGAGTTTAATGCATAGAATTCAAACCACGAATTTAGGTGCTTGACTGTATGAAACTTGATAAATATGACGATTATACCAGTGTAAATGGGATGATAAACCAAAGCAACAACTGACTATATGAAACTTGATAAAAATGGCTCTCAAGGAAGGACAGGCGCCGTTAACTTGTCAAATGTGCGAGGATACAACCGAAATAAAATGGAAATGTTTAACGTGTTGTCTCTTGATGTGTACAAAATGTCGTCAAATTCATCAGAAAGTGAAATCCGCAATTGAACACAACATAATTGATATCAAGGACATCGGTCGTTATCAGAAATCTGGATCTGAACCTGATTTCACTAATATTAAATGCTCGATACACCAGGGGCAATCACTCTGTCTCTTCTGCAAGCAGTGTTACCAAGGTATATGCCCAACATGTGTTACTAAATCTCATACAAAGCACACTATGATTGAACTCCGTGAAGGATATATACTATCAAAGGATAGATTAAAAGATACGTACACAAAACTGGATCAGGACACTTTCAAACTATCTACGGACTTATTTTATTTGGACTCGATCAAATCAAAGGTCAGAACTCAGTATGACAAGCAAAAGGAAGAAATAATAAACCAACAGAAAATTTTAATACATGCAGCTAAGGAATACACAAAGAAACTGTTAAACAAAAATGAGAAATATTGGCGTAAATTTGATATAAAAATTAAAAATGAAAATGTCAGTGCAACTAAAATATTACACAATCTAAATACTAGAAAAGAAATCCTTAACAATGTCATGAAATCAAATAATGCCGGTGATATATTCAAAATTGTGCAAGATGAAATGAAATCTAAATTAGACGATATTCCGCCTGTCAGCACAATGTTCAAAGAGCTGCCAGAATTTTTACCAAGGAATATTATGGAATCGAATATAGAATCCATATTTGGGTCCTGGGTACAAAAAGACATCCCTCTTAAAATAGAAAGAAGAGGTATACGACAATATATAATCGATTCGCCATGTGTAAGTGGTATTTCATGCTGTAATGAAGATTCTTTTTGGATAAACAATCTGACCAATGAAAAACTACAACATGTCAAATTATCTGGGAGATCGACACAAAAAAATATTGAAATCAAACTACAAGTTATGGACATGACATTGACAAACTCAAGTGATTTGCTCTTGTCGATCCATGATTCAACGCTACAAGTTATCCCATTTGCGTCAAAAATGCTTCAGGAATCCCACTACAACGTGGCACCGCTAATAACGACTGCAATTTATTGTACCGATGATAATAAAGTCTTAGTAGGAGTAAGGGAGAGTGGGACAACATTTCCATCCGATGACAAATTTGGGCCGAGAAAATTGATAGTAATGAACGATAAAGGTGAGAACGAAATTGAACATCAGTATGACGAAAACAACATGCCACTGTTTAGAAATGTGTTCCGAATTACTACTGACAGTGAAGATAATATCTTCGTTATAGATCATATGTCTGCTGACGAAATTGGAAGGGTAGTAGTGTTAGAGGAGAACGGTAGAGTTAGAGGGGTGTATGAAGGTCGTTATGATACTAAAAACAAAGGGCAGCCGTTCAGACCTAGAGATATAGTGACAACACAATCAGATATTACCATCGTGTCAGATAAGACAAATTACTTGCTTCATTTCCTCGACAACAGAGGACAATGTCTGAAATACTACAATACTAATAATTTTGGAATTAAACTCCCAATTTCACTTGCTATTGACAAGAAAGAACGTCTATATATTGGTTGTAATACGTATAAAGGTCAGTCAGATGATGCGGCCAAACTATATGTACTTCAACTTGTGTAATACAAGATATACACTTTTCATTTAAAAACCCTGAGGATAGTACCACTAGTTTTGCGCTTTTTTAGGGACATAATAAAAAAAAACCTAGATTGTCATCCAACCTTTTCAGAAATTAAAAGCGGGCGGGCGAATTTATTTTTTTTTTATTTTTTTCATGTATAGTGACAAACACAGTAAAGTTTGAAAAAATGACCCAAAAAAAAATGGCAAAGAATGAAAATCAAATTGTTTTTGGTTGCTGTAAAGAATGGGTAGGGTTGAGAATCTAGATTATTTTTTTATTATGGCCGATATTGTAACATGAATAGTTTGTTAATTGTGGATTTCATTCTAAAATGAATTGGAAAATATACTAACACACGAATTTCTTTTACAGAGAAGCTATTGCAATTCAAATATAATTGCAAAACATGTGGCAGAGGTATTATTTAAATAATAAAAACCTTAATTTCATTAGGAATAGTCAATTTTGCTTTGACATTTTTTTTTAATGCAATATTTGAAAATGTTCAAAAATCTTTGTTATTAATACAAAAACCAGTCTTCTTTTGAATTCAAAATAGCTTAAAATATATTCTCAGATAAAAAGACTTCTAAAAGATCACAATTAAAGAAAACAATTAGAATTTTCATTTAAAACTTTATACCATTATAGAAATATAAAAAGACTGAATGATAATTTTACTTAGACAGTAAGTCTCATTTCTGGCTTCCTTGAATTCCTGATGAAATTGCAATTTGTTCCTTGCCAAAATATGACGTTCAAGAATCATGAAATTTTGTTAGGCCAATACTTTCGTATGACTTAAGACCTAAATTATTTTTGTTACGTGTTCTTCTTTACGCAGTCTTGTTGTCAATTGTTTAAACGTGCTAATTAATGATGCATATGGTTCATGTTTTTGTCTTAATTTAGCTACTATGAAGTGATAATAACTACCAATTTTGTAAAAAAAAAACATAATTACTGTGTCCAAAATATTTGTGATTTAAAGTGCTTCATTATAGCATAAATACTCATTTAAATTAAAATTGTCCGTTTTTGTAATAGTTTGTTTAACCCTTACAATCAACAATGAAAGAGTATGGAGTAAATACACAGGAGCAAAGTCTCTACAAATACATGATCAAATCAATCAATGGAACAAGTTTTTGTGGAGGTTCATACTGCTTGTACTTTAGTTCTGTGGGGTTCTTGTGTGCTTTTGTTGAATTGCTTTATTTTTTAAGGCTGTCTTTATCGTTTTTCTTTAATTTCATTTTTTATCTATTTTTTTATTTAAGATGTTCCCCCTTCTCACTATTTGCTTCCTTTGTCGATGTTTTAATCCAATTCATTTTTGAATTTGAAAGTAAAATTCACATCTTTGATTTTCTGGTCTTCCAAACGTGTAGATTTTATCTGCACTGAAGAGACATTAGTTGTCGAAATGTGCATATGCAGGAAGTAAATTCACAGTAACTTAGGTATTCAATATTTGTTACCACTGTGTCGATGCCACTGCTGGTGGACTGTTAGTCCCCGAGGGTGTTCACCAGCCCAGCAGGTAGTACTTCGGTGCTGACCCGATAAATGGAACCTTACAATATCTAAATTTTTGTAAATTTTGTTGAAAACTAAGGAGTATCTCCCTCATGCAAAGCTCTATCCTTAGCTGATTTTGGCTTTACATTTAGATCATATTGCTTATTTGCTCTCTATCAGTTTTTTTTCTCAAATATTTGATTTTCTAGTCTTCCAAACGTTTAGATTTTATCTGCACTGAAGAGACATTAGTTGTCGAAATGCGCATATGCAGAAAGTAAATTCACGGTTACTTCGTTATTGAATAATAACACCAAAATGGATGATGGTTATAACATAATTGCCGAACAGTAATATCGGGAGTCGAAATCCAAAAGGGAAAAATAGTAGGTACATTGTACAAAGCCGCTGAAAAAAACGTTACATTTCAATGTTCCTGACTTATATTTTCACTGTTTTATATATATATAATTTCATCTTTGTCACCTCACTTTATATTCTCGACTTTACGAATAACAAGTGACTGTCTAGTATTGTTCATCAATAGATGATTTTCATATTAATGGGACGACTGCCATTTTAGCATGTTGTGTAAAGGGACGTTACCTGCTAAAAACCGATAACATGGTTTTCGGTCTCACTAGGGAAAGGAAGGTCAGTAAACATTTTCCCCTCGAAAATGATATGATCGTCACTTTGGTAAGTACTCATATAATTTAAAATAATTTATCCAAAGACAATCAAAATATTTCACATTTGTCTTTCAAGATTGAAAACAGAATCTACGAACTTCAAGGTAAAATAGATTTTATTTTATCTTATTTTGGTTGGAGTATTGCTGAACATGGACTATGGTTTACCACAGTTATCTTCTGGCTACAATTATAAAAATAGATTCATTAGAACAAATAAAACAAAACAAAAAAGAAAAAAATGCAACAAAGCAAAAGAAAAAGAAAGAAAACCTTTGAAATTGCAGAGAAGCAAGGCATTTTTTTTTCTTACCCAGTTCCTATCTTGTAATGGTAGGCTGCCATTTCAAATTTAAAAAAATTCATGTCAATGGCTGCTACGTTAGTAACAATTTAAGCTAGGTTAGGAGCAAAATTTCCAAGAACATCATTCACTGGAACACCTTCATTACAAAAACAATAAAGAAATACAAGGATTGAGTAATTAACAAAACATAGAGAAATTTAACTGCATTTGTCTTCCACGAAAATGTATAAATACAATTGAAGTTACTTCTATAAAAAGTTTCAGTTTGTTGTCATTTTGTTAAAAATATTTATTTAGAAAACAGATTTACCTACCCATTTGTATGCCTCATGAAAAAAACAAAATCAATTACTATTAGCACAAAACAACGGCACTACAATACCCAAGGAAGAAAGAACATAAATCAAAGGCCAGACACAAGGCAAAAGCAAGAACACCAGAAGACAGAAGACGCTACACAAACACTACCAATACAACAATAAAAACTAAAGCAAAAAATAATGAATAATAATAATAATATAAAAATAATAATAAGAAAAATAATGTTTATAAAACATTTATATTTCAAGGTAACCCAGTTGAAAGTTATATGGCAAGAAATTATTATTTTTTATATAATTTAGGAGCACCTGATTACTATAAAATATGTTCTAGCTCATTCTTTAGCTGACCTTGCCAGAGTTTCTTCCTGTTTTCTCTTCTTTATCAGCTCTTTTATATAATTTTTGTGGGTGTTTCAAACGTTTGGATTCTATCTACACTAAGGAGACCCAAGTTGTCGAAATGGACATCTCCATCTACTGAGCCAGTTTAATTCTAAGGCTCCTTGAGCTAGCTGCAGTTTGGAGGCGAGAACCCCTTCAACCATTCTCAAAGTTTATTTTGTGTCTTATTCCTTTCGTGTTCACGATAGTGGTTTTACAGTTAGTACACTGACTGTTTTGGGTTGTATTCATTTTTTATATGCTGTAGGGAAACGAGATAGGGAGAAGCTGAGTTTCGATTCCACAAAACCGGTTTAACCCTCCTGCTAAGTTTTGCTTGTGCACTGACCAAGTCCGGCTTTCACGAGTTCCTATGATTAACAATTGTCTTTTATCTTTTATTTATTACCCCATTTTTCTTTTCTGCTCCGTACCTATACGATGTCTTTCATTCTTTGTGTTTGTCTTTGAACTGTTCTGTTATGGTCTCATGGTCAAGTTTTCACCAATATTGCATGCACTTTTTGATGATTTGTTAAGTGTAACATTATTACCAAACTAACAATATAACCAAACTAGAAAAGCATATATCCTGTTTCTAAATTATCATACAAAAATATGAATAACAATGAATAATTTTAAGATAAAGATAGTGCAAAACGTAATTATACATTTACAAACCTTTTATAACATGCTGCTATAAGCAAAATACATTCATTACTGTAGGTTGTCCCATCTGAGCCACATACTGGACTATAAACAGCAGTGCAAGAACGAGCACAGTTTGCTCGACGACCTAAAACTAATTTGTAATATATCGACAAACCAAAAGGGATGTCATGGAGCAGAATATCATGATATTTCATTTTTTAATTAAAAACATAAATAAGAAAAATGTGAGCAAAGCTCACTAATATCATACCTCCGCTACCCCATTGAAAAAAAATCTAAACAAATTTTCAAATATCTGGTGCACAATGGCAATATGTATTAAACATTCTGTGAAAGTTTCAATGAAATTCATCAGTGGTCTAGGAGAAGTAGGTACCCTATGGCGGACGGACGAACGAACAAACGGACGGACGGACCAACGAACGTACGAACGGACAGATACCATGATCAATATATTCCGCGCGCTTAAACGGGGGTATAATAAGTCAATTTGATGAATATAAGAATAATGGAAAAATAATTATAAAATATACCTAATTTTAAATTTGAACTACCTCAAGAACTACATTCTTCATACATATCAGGGTTTAATTTTACCAAAGTAAAAAAAAATCATAAAAATACTAAAGAGTGTAACTGACCAAATCTTTATCTTTGGGAAAAATTCCTTACATTTGTTTTTCAATCATCTTATGACTGATATATTTCATTAAACATGTCCAGAATTTTTCTCAGATTTTTCAATATTTTCCTTCTTAATATCCTCCAAGTGGACAATAATAACACTTACAAATAATCCGAAATGTAACAAATTACATCTTACATTTAAAATGTTAGATTTGACTACTTCAATAGAAACTAGATGTTGTCGGAAACGACAGCTATCCCCGCACTCCCTGTTTGACACAGAAAACAGTTGTTATACACCCTTGGCATATTTTTTTAATCTACCTTTTGATAGTCATTATTGTTACTTAAACAATTCTAGGATATATGGTTGTTAAGTAGAATTCCAAAAATGAGTGGTCTTTAAGACTTTCATGAACTTTACCAAGATTGGAATCAATATTTTTGAAATCCAGTTGATGAAAATGTTTTTCCAAAACTAAATAAAAAATTTAAGTATGGCTGCTAGGTAGAATTCCAAAAAATAAGTGGTCTTTGAGACTTTCAGGAAATTTACCAAAATTGGAATCAAATATTTTTGAAATCCAATTGATCAAAATGTTTGTCCTAAACTATCTAAACATTTTAAATACGGTTGCTAGGTAGAATTTCAAAAAATATGTGGTCTTTGAGACTTTCAGGAAATTTACCAAAATTGGAACCGCCTTTCAGAATCCTAAGTTATCAGAATTTTGTTTTTTACCAAACAATTGTCAGAATATAAGATAATATGCCAAAATAAAAAAAAANATATGTGTCTTTGACATTTTCAGGAAATTTACCAAAGTTGGAACCGGAACCAAAATTCCAAAAGCTTATTGCAAATCTATAGACTATATGCAACAATTCTGCATAAAGATTTGATCCCTAAATCCAAAAATGTAGGAGGAGTTTGCGTCACATGCCACATGTGTCTAATCCACATCTTTGGGTCTTTGTTAAAATTGACATCATGGGGCCTCTTGTTTGCACCAAGACCAGTTTCAAAAATCCGAAAGCTTATTGCGCATCTACAGACTATATGCAACAATTCTATAACAAAATTAAATCCCTAAATCCATAAATGTAGGAGGAGTTTGAGTCACAAGAAAAGTGTGACGGACGGACGGACGGACAGACGGAGGGTATAACATTATCCCCGAACGTTCTTCGAAAGTGCGGGGATAATTAAACATTTTTTATTGTTAACACATTATTTCAATTCATAATTCATTTTTGTTTTTAATGCTACCCATCACAAAAGTTTTATTGTCTGAAGGTTTTGGTGGCATGTATAACCAACATGACAAATAAAGGCGTAAAATCATGTAGTTGTTAAGTCAACTAGTTTCAGTAAAGGTTTTGGTGGCATTTATAACCAACTTGACAAATAAAGGCGTAAAATCATGTAGTTGTTAAGTCAACCAGTTTCAGTAATACAATAAAATACCCAAATTGCATAAATAACGACAACTCTCTTTATTCTGTTTCAAAGAGTAACCTCTCATCAGCAGCATTAAAATCAAACAATGTGGAAAGCCATAATCCAAAAGTAGTCAAAAAGAATAACTCATTACCAAAAATATCGAAATAGGTAGACAAATTCAATACTAAGGACATCCAGCGTGTGCCATACACTGAATGAAGCCTTAGTATTTTAAGGGTTTAGAATTTTGATAAAACCAGTAAATTTCTATAAAACACAAGGTACTTTTTTTCATGTCAGACAAGTCTGACTATTGGGCTGGTGAAGAAAGACTATAATATAAAAAATAACATACTGCACATTTTTGGTATTGTTAAAACATAAAGTAAGATACTTTTAATTTAATATCTAAAGCGTTTTATGTAATTTACAGTTGGTAAGACATAGTTATTATTTTTATACCAACCAAATCCAATACATGACATTAACACTACAATTAATCTCTTGCAGACTGCCACAACACCAGCAGAGGTATCCATCCAGTGGTACCAAGAACCAAATATCCAATTGCAATACTAGTATTTGTATTCAGTTTGATATTTTCCTGTAAGCTGTGCCTCATCGTAGTTCATGTTTATGACATCTGAACCATCACTTTAATTTCTTTTAAATTTCTCGAGCATATCTTCGAATTTATTTTGATTTTAGTAGATAAAGATATACATATATATCCTTTCGTAAAATAAAATACTGTGAAAGTACTATTGTTCGTGGTGTTCCAATTTTCGTGGATTTCGTGGCTCGCTTAAACCACGAAATTAAGTTACCTACGAAATGCAATTTTGCCAAGAGTTGTAATGCAAAAATAACGAAACCACGAATTTAAGAACTAACGAAGTAGTAATCTTTATGAAAACCACGAAAATTGATGACCACGAATAAAAGTACTTCCACAGTATACAAATATTATTTATAGCATAGTTTTAAGGAAACAATTTTTTGATATCGTCAACATAAGTAAAGCCATTATTTTAATGCTATCATATTACTGGTTAAATTATTTGGTACTTATTCTTTTGTGGTATACATTTTTGTACTTTTGAATTGTTTTTGCAATAGTCTGGGGTTAATTTATGAAAACATAGATATCCTTTTGTTAATATACGTTTTGAATTAAACTAACTTTGTTCTTTCGTGTGACAAGGGCCGTCACTAACAAATGTAAAAGCACCATTTTCCCTGAAATGTGAAAAAAGAGCTTTTATTTCTTTTAAATCTTTTTTGCAAACCAAAACTTGTTATCCCGTTGCAACACAAACTATATTGTTTACATCTGAACTAATTCAATATGATGCAGTATCGTTGTCAAATGACCAACTTTTGGTATACGTGCGACAAGAATTATTATTTGCCCAAAAGAAAAAATACTAAAGAAATATGATCCAATGAAGATAGCATCCAGACTTCCAAACCCACGAGGAAAGGATATCGACAAAACTCGAAATAAAGGGCATGGACAATTGTTTTTTTTTTCTTTGAGATTGTAACAAAATTGTGCTGACTTATTTTGCTCTGTCCTATGTAGATATAGAAAATATATGTTCATGTTATTTACTTCAACAATATGAAAATGGATACCATTTTGATCTCGATAAGTAATGTCTTTGTCTTCTTATAAAATTTTAGTTTCTTTATTTTTGTGTTATTGGATGTGATTTGCTTCAATTGATTTATTCACTTTTTTACTTTTTGGGGGCCATTTAGGGCTTTCTATATTGTGTGGGGTTCCTCACTGTGTTGAAGACCGTACCTTGACCCCTAGATGCTTTGTTTTGGGCCGTTTAAAACTGGAGATGGGATGTTGTCTACTTGACATTTACCCCATTTTCTTTCTTTTTCATATGGATATTTCCAAACGTTGCGATATAAATCATAAAGCAAAATCTCGTTTAATGCATTTTGACAGTGTTTGTTAGTTCCATTCGGTGCAAAAGAAAATTAATGATTAAGTATATTTTTTTTATTAAAACCAGTAAGCTAATTCAATGACTTACTCACAAGCTGCAGCCTCCATTACACATTTGTTACGATATATTTTACCATTACTTGCACACACTGGTCTGTATATCATAGGACACGGTCTAAGACAGTTTGTGTTTGCTGCGTATGAAACAGCTGAAAAACCGATACACTTTATTAATTGATTTGATTTTAGAATACAGTATGTTATAACATATTTAGATTGATCTAAGACATTATTGCAAGACAACAACAATTAATTGGTTTTTGCGTTCATTGAATTTGAAGACAACATTACTGAAAATAGATATACGCAAAAAATACATGAAATAAAAGGTATAACAGGAAACATCTACAATGGTTGGAAATTATAATTACATGCCATAATCTGCCAGAAAACTACACAGGAAAAGCACAAATAAGACAAAAGACAAACGTAAACAACGATAGGAACTAGGGACAGCCGGACCTGATACCGGCACTAGCAAAAGCAAGCGGTAGGGTTAAATGGGTACCATCAATGCTCCAGATTAAACTGGAAGGTGAAAAACAGTTGAGAAAAAACTCTTCAGATGTTTTTTTTCAATGATTGAAAAGTACATTGCCAACTTTTAAATGCGATAATCAATTTACACAACTTCAGATTAATCTGTAGTTTTTAAAGATAATGATAAAATAAAGTGTTGCCCAGTGGCCATAAAGTGATATGAAAATTAAAATATATTGGTGTGGTAAGCCACAATTAAAGGGTAAAAAATATTAAAAAAAAACCAAAAAAACGGAAAAACAGCATAAAAGATTTAAAAAGTAAAAAGAGGAGACCAACGTTTCCGACAATAAGGACATTCATCGGTGGCAGACTAGGACAGATCCGCGTGTTCTAAATTTAGTCATACATGAAACTTACTTAGTAGTTTAAACTGCAATTTGTGTTTCTTTTCTTGTCTTTTTCTTTTTAATGAGCAAATAAAGGGATATAGAGTAAATGTACAAGGGACAAAATCCCTTTAACACATGGTAAGATTAAGAAAATAGAACAACGCTACAGGCTTGTTTTCATATCCTATTAATTCATTATAATTTATTCATTTGTGTAAACTGATATTGTATGTTATATGTGAACTTGATTTTTACATTAACGCTTTCATTGATGTTCTTAATCTTGAAGCCACCATAAACCTTCACACGAAGAGCATGTACACTTCTACATCATAGTAAGCTGAAGACGGCCCTTAGCACCGGTTTGACTAGCTTGCTAAATATTGAACAACGCTTTATCCATGTATCCATTTTGTTATGGATGCGGGTTCGTTAATAAGCATAACATATAGGGCAAAGGTCTCTCACAAACACTGTCACCCCTTGACAGTGAACTTTTTCTGCTGTTTGTCTTTTTGTCTTTTTTTTATAATTATAATTCACCTTTGAATTGTGCCTCTTGAGATACGCATATTCACATCGACGTAAAGATATTCATAACATCTTTATCCTTATACAACTTTCTCAAAGACAAACAAAAATATACACTTTTGTTCTTAATTAGGCTTTTGTTATGTCCATAAAACTACTTCGGAACAATTTTGATCTTTGATCTTTCCTTATCAAAGCATTTTTAATACATTATAGAATAAATGATCAATCTCAAAATTAAATTTTTTATGCCTTGATAGCACCTAGATCGCCTACACTCTGTTTATTAATACACAATGTTGATAGTCATATTACTTGTAATTTTGCAGATTTTCTATTTCCCCAAAATGTACTTATTCCTCGACGTCCTTCAACATCATCCTGTCACTTCCAAAGTACCAAGCGTCAATCTTCAACTTTATTTTCTTTTTCTGTTTGTTTTTGTTTTTGTTTTTGTTTTTTGTTTTGTTTTTTTTTCTTTTTTTATTTGTTTATTTTTGTTTTGTCTTATGTGTCGATGAAATTTGTTCCTCTTTCCAAAACCATATATCAATTATCATAATCATTTCTTTTATTCAGCTGACGCTTTAAACAATTTACATGGATGTCATTGAATTGGTTTGCCTAAAAGTTGGTAGCAAAATATCAATGTTCGAGCGAATCTTACGATTATTGCCGGTCTAAACGTCTCATATGAACGGTGTTTAATGCAATTTTGCAGACGAAATCAACTTAAATATTTCATTGAAAATATTTACATTTAGGTAAGAGAATTTACAATTACTCTTTTTAAGCATTTTTATAAATAACTACAATAAAGTAACATTAAATTTAGAATATCGGCAATAGGGGAATTTAAACTGACCTTAGGAAAAAACATCGTTTGTGCCATTGTTAGTGCTTTGGTTTTGACAGTTGTATATGTGATCTTCGTTATTTTTTGTGGGCGTGTCTTGTCTTTTGTTTACCTTCTTCTGATGTTTTCGTTTTCGCTTTGTCTGTTGGCTTTGGTTCATCTTATCTTATTCTGTTACAATCCTTCCGTATTCTACTGCTTTTGTTATACCCCGCAAACGAAGTTTGGGGGTATATAGATAGGAATCACCATGTCTGTCCGTCCGTCCTCTTTCGTGTCCGGAGCAGAACTTTTGTACCATAGCACCTAGGATTATCAAACTCATGGGAAGACGATGTGTCGCGTACTAAATTTAGTTCACTGTGACCTTGACTTTGACCTTTAACCTTTATGATTACAAGAGGCTCTCAAGAGCCTGTATCGCTCACCTGGGTCATGGCTGACACAATAAGTCTAAATAATCACAACATTTAAGGTTCTCATTTTCAAGTTTGTTTATTGACCGTTTAAGGGTCTCATTTTGAAGTTTGCTGATGTTATATGATCCAAAATTAAAATATGTTCCCCACTGGCAGCTATTTTTTATGGGGCGTAGACCGACTGTCTCCTTTCTTGAAGAAGACCATGTAAGGATCATTGTGCCTCACTTTGGTTCCAATTGGCATAGTATTTTTAAATGATTTCCCATTGGTTCTAAGGTTAAACAATGTTCCCCGCAGACTGCCATCTTGGATGCTATGCAGAAATGCCAGACACATTTTATGAAGGGGACCAAGTAAGAACCATTGTGACTAAGTATGATTCCAATTGGCCATGTACTGTCAGAGGAGAAGATCTTTGAATATGTCTCTCTATAGGGTCCAATGTTAAAACACGTTCCCTCCTGGACCATCTTGGATATGATGTGGACTTGCTGAACACATTGTTTTAAAAGGGGCCACCTAAGGACCATTGTTTGGTTCCAATGGGCACAGTATTTTCAGAGGAGAAGATTTTTGGACAAAGTTCCCCGTTGGCGGCCATCTTGGATGACGTGTAGACTTGCCGGACAAAATTTTTAAAGGGGACCACCGTAGGGCTATTGTGACCAAGTTTGGTTCCAATTGGCGCAGTGGTTTCAGAGAAGATCTTTGAATGCTTTCCCATAGGGTCCAATGTTAAACCGCGTTCCCTGCTGACGGCAATCTTGGATATGATACGGACTTGCCAGGAGACCTGGGGTAATGGTAATGTGTAATTGTAATGCGTTGTAATATTACATTTTTTTCATGTAATGCAAAGTAATTTGTAATGCACAATTTCTGCATTACAATTACATGTAATGTAATGATTACTTTTGTAAAAAAATCCAGTAATGTGTCCATTACATTGCATAACATTACATTACATTTTGTCTTGAATCCAACTGAACAATAAAATATAAAATAGTAAATAAATACTTATAATAAAACTGATAATAAAATTTAAAAAAAAAAACATTTGAATAAAAATATGGACATTAACTGTGGAGAAATATAGAAGAAAGGGTTTGCAAAATTGAAGATGATATTTTCCAAATTCTTAATTTGATATTTATTCTATTTGCTTTATTTCCATTAATTTTCTACAGACTTTTTTGCAAAAAATGTAAAAATAAACACAGTGAACATTTTTGACATCAAACTGTGTTGTTCTATTTCACTTATTAATAAGTAATGTTTTTACAGCAATCAAATTAATCATATGATCAATATGTGTTTGTCCTATAATTAGGCATTACACAGGATAATCATTTTGATGGCATGTTAATTAATTTCCTTTGAAACATCTTAAGGTAGATAAAGAACTTAAAATCTGCCTTTGAAATGTTATTTTTTTACTTTTGACCATGCAAAAAAGTAATGTGTAATGTAATGCATTACAAAGGCAAAATAATTGTAATGTAATGCATTACATGACTCAAAAAATGTAATTGTAAAGCTAGATTCACAAAGTAATAGTAATTTTATGCATTACATTGCAATGTAATTGACCACAGGCCTGCTTGCCAGACATTTTTTTTCAAGGGGACACCGAAGGACCATTGTGTTTGGCTCCAATTGGCCTAGCAGTTTAAGAGAAGAAGATGTTAGTATGAAAAGTTTACGATGGACGGACCACTAACACAGTGATGGCAAGAGGATCACCATGCAGGTCAGTTATTAAGTTATGCAGCCAATTAAGTCAAGATGCTACTTCAATATTTATCAAGGAAAGATGTTAGCATGGTGGGCAAACAAAAGCGTACTACATGACACAATATACATTTATATACATTTATTATTAATTTGTGAAATAAGTATAGATTGTGAAAGTATTTTTACAAAAAAATGTAAAAATTTGTACAAAATCACTTTTTTGCTCTTGATTATGTAACAAATACTTATTTTGAAGTAATAGCAAGGAATTCCTCTAAAACTTAAAAGAGATAAGTAAACAAAAGAAAATTTGAAAACAGAATTTAAAGGGAAATAACCCATAACCATAAGGCATTGAAAAAATTTTTTTTTGGTGAAAAAGAGTCAATAACTAGATTTGCAATTGCAAGCTATAGCTGATGTCGCCCCTGGCAGCCAATTCGATGCTCCCATCTTGTTCGCAGCGTCAAAATCTACCTAGAAATCAATTTTCGTTGAAATCGGACCATGTTTAAAATTTGACGTATTTTGGCGGCCATCTTGGAAATGGCGGCCATTTTGAAATTTTTTTTCGGTAACCTGCACTTCTCGTTATGGTGATCTAACTTCCTGCCAAGTTTCATTTCCTTACATCAAACCGTTTTCTCAAAATAGTCCGGACAAAAATGTGTGGAAGAACAATAATAATTATAACTAGATTTGTAATTGCAAGCAATAGCTGATGTCGCCCCTGGCAACCAATTCGATGCTTCCATCTTGTTTGCAGCGTCAAAATCTACCTAGGAATCAATTTTCGTCGAAATCGGACAAAGTTGAAATTTTGACGTATTTTGGCGGCCATCTTGGAAATTGCTGCCATTTTGAAAAATTTTTCGGTACCCTGCACTTCTCGTCATGGTGATCTAACTTCCTGCCAAGTTTCATTTCCTTACATCAAATCGTTTTCTCAAAATAGTCCGGACAAAAATGTGTGGAGAACAATAATAATAACAAGTTATAACTGTGTTCGCGGAGCGAAACACAAAAGTCTCCCAAACGAACTCCCATATCAGATTTTTGGGCATTAGGAGACCCTCTTTCTTAAAAAAATTTGGGCAGGGGTTTCCCTTATAATCTAAGTAATACATATTGCTGTAATCAAAATACTATTATAAGCAAAAAATACAATTTTCTCAAAATTTCCGATTTTTTGCATGGTTTCCATGGCAACCATCGTTATTTTGAAATTTCCCCATCCATNACAATCAATTTTAAACCCCCTTCCAAAAAAAAATTTGGGCAGAACGAGAATAAAGAAAGAAAGCGGAATAATAGTATTAAGAAACGCAACAAAAACAATAAGTCTCCCAACTTCGTTTGGGAGACTTAATAATAATAATAATAATAAAGAATAATAATAAGAAGAAGAAGAAGAAAAAGAAGAAACAGAACAATAACAATATGTCGCCCCGACTACGTCTGGGGCGACATAACTACAACACAGGCTGTTGGATTTTCTTCAAAATTTCAGAGTATGTAGATCTTGATATGTTTTTGCAATTTACACTCACCTCTATCTGTTACAGTTTTTGAAATAATAAAAAATGCATAAATTTAGAAAATTTTACGGAAAAGGGGCTGTAACTCTGAGACGGGTTTTCCGATTTTCTTCAAAATTGCAGGGTAGATAGATCTCATTATTCTGAACAATTTCACTAAATGTCAGATTTTTTATATCTGCAACGGTTTTTGAGTTATTTGCCAAAAACAGCAATTTACCCCTATGTTCTATTTTTAGTAACAGTGGCCATGTTGTTAGCTCCTCGGACTAACCGAACACATTTTTCAAACTACATACCCTGGTGATGTCCCAGGCAAAGTTTGGATTAAATTGGCCCAGTTTTTTTAGAGAAGATTTTTGAAAAAAAAGTTTACGACGGACGGACGGACGGACGGACGACGGACGACAGACGACGGACGACGGACACCAAGTGATGGCAAAAGCTCACCCTGGCATAGCCAGGTGTGCTAATAAAACCATGTGCATTTCGTTTCCGGAGCAGAACTTTTGTACCGTAGCACCTAGGATTATTCAACTTCGTGTGTGAATGCATCATGGGAAGACGATGTCTCACGTACCAAATTTAGGTCACTTTGACCTTGACTTCCACCTTTGACCTTTATGATAGTAAAACCATGTGCATTTCCTGTCCAGAGCAGAACTTTTGTACCGTAGCACATAGGATTATCAAACTTAGTGTGTGGATGCATCATGGGAGGGCGATGTGTCGCGTACCAAATTTAGGTCACGGTGACCTTGACTTTGACCTTTGACCTTAATGATAGTAAATCCTTGTTTATTTTTTTGTCGAAAACTTGGTTAAATCATCTTTGTATCTACCGAATTATATATTATTTAATGTATTACCCTTTAAATGAAGAACAAGATATTAACTGGTTGGAATAAAACCTGTAACTCCTGTCCCGACAGGCTTTATTTCTGTTAGATTAACTTTCCAATTACCATGTGGCTGAAGGTCAAATTTCAAAATGACATGCCTTGGTACTCAAATGCAGTTGCTGGTGGTATTAGTCTGGCTTTGTCGACAGCTCTAGTTTTGGACGAAGCCTGCATGGAAAAGTTGCTCTAAAATTAAAGACACCTTTCCTAAAAACTGACCCAAAAATTGTCCCACTGAACGGGAGACAATAGTAAGTTATTAAAATATATTCTATGAAATTTTAAGTTGCACTGTCTGCATTTTAAAAGAATGAATTAAATAAACAAACCTTGAAACAGACATACAAATATGACAATAAATTTCATCTTTGCCGTTTTAAAATCTACCAACTTTTATGATATTTATCAGTGTGACTAGACTATAAATACAATAAACACATGTTGATTCACAGACTTTCAAAACTCCGAGAAACATGTTTTCTTTCATTGAAATACCAAAGACCTGTAAACACTTGTATTACTTACATCCGGATGGTTTCAATTTGGATTAAATTGTTAAGTATATGAGTCTCATTATCAATTAAACAGATACAAATAATATAGACTTGTAGGTGTTTCCTGTTGTCCCTTTTATTTCATTGTGCATACAACTTTTTACGGAGTTAGACACAGTTGGGTAAGAGTCTCCTGTTATGCATGAATCACCCGTCATGTAAGAAATGATATGTCCTAAGTGTAATCACAAAAGTTATGGATTTCTTCTGAAACTGTAGCTTGAATTAAGCAAGCTATGTAATGGCGTGTGCAAACACTACCAGCTATGTTATGATCGTGTTTTGTCATTTTGATCTTATCATCTACCACAATTTTGTTAAGACAATGTAAGATTTCAAGATATTGTTCAAGATAATGTATTTCAAGGACGATCAAGACATGTAGTTTGTTTAAGATCAAATAAGATCCACTTGTAAATTGCGTTGAGAAATGACTTAGAAGAGTTAAGTTTGTTCAAATCAAACCAGATCTCGATTTTATCTTGTTTGATCTGGACAAACTTTACACATCTTGATCGCCCTTGGTTGTAGTTATCTTGTATGATCTTGATAAACTGATCAGGTATTGATCGTCCTTGAAAGCAATACGAGACTTTCGAAATAGGAGCTCTCGTGTAATTGAAGACGGAAGAGATCACCTCAATTACCAGTAAGACGGTGTGACTGGATTCTTGACATATTGAAATAAATATATACCACATAAAAACAAAATATTTATGAAACTGAAGTGTATAGTGATAATAGTTCCTAAATGACGTCTCAGAAGTCCCATATTATCTTGAAATACGACTGAATATCTTACCCTGTCTTAACAAAATCGTGTTAAGCCTGTCAAGATCGTGATTAAAATGGCCAAACGAGATCATAACATATCTGCAAGAGAAATAAAAACCATGTTGTAAGAAGCTTTGTCTGCTGGAACAACATATTTATCATGTGAGGTTGATAAAGCTTCAACGACCTGCTGATTATAGATTATGTTGTATCCTTTGTTACTCACTAAGTATCCTAGGTTTTAAAACCTTGAATGACAGAACGTTTAACTTTGATTTGTTTTTGGAGTTCCCCCCCCCCTTTCCTCAATTTTGCCTCGGTATTTGTTTGCCGGCTTTTTTTTATCGCAAATATTTCTGCTGAAAAATATTGCTGATGTTCATTGGATCCCAATCTTTCTTTGGGATCCAAAATTGATAAAAAAAAAAAACATTTTCATCATCGTTTGAATTAATAGTAACATAACTGAATAGTCTGTATGAAGCAATATCCATTATAACAGCTGTAAGTCGATATATTTGAAAACGGAATTTTTGATAAAATACTTTAAGCTTCTTCAAGTAGAGAGTAGAGAAAATTGGGTTGTTCTTATGTGGTGAATTCTCAATGAACCCGGCACCTGAATCGGTTTTCAGGGGCTTCGGCTACAGAGCTGCCGGGCGCGTCCCCAGGTGGTGGATAGGGGAATGCCCTGTCTATGCGGGGAAGTCAGGTCATAATACGGAAAGCCTGACCGCGAACCATTGTAGCCAAACTGTGTCGAGAAA
>MJUU01035296.1:164445-179935 GCA_002080025.1 Modiolus philippinarum
ATATATATATATATATATATATATATATATATACCAGCTAAAGTCAGGTGTGTATGTAGGATGGTAATTGATTTTTTTTGCATTGTGACCAATTCAATAATTGAAATTTGTTGACATCGCTACATCCAGGAATACATATTTATTACCTGCATTGCTAATTCGATCGTTGCTACCATATGGAATGCTGTTCCATGTTCCCGTATCAAAGCGTCCAGTCAAAGTATTTTGTTGTCTATTGTGAGTATCTTACTTCTAGTAAGAATACATTGTGCTTTAACTTGACTTCACCTCCATTAAACTGAATTAAGTTTCTCATTTAGAACAGGTCCTTAGATTTAATTTGTTTTCAAAGAGTTGGATGAAACAAAACTCGATTTGAATTTAACTTTGAGCATTCAATTCCAAATCTGCAGTACACCATTCAAGTGTACTCAAGTGAAAGTGTACTAATTGATCCTTACTGCTTGCTTATTGGATGTTAATGCTCATACAATTTAATTTTGAATGTAAGACATTTTCTGATTGTTTAAAAAAATGACGTTTATTTCCAATAAACCAAAGACTGTTGTTTACATGACGTCAAAAGGGGAATTTTCAAAAAAACTATTCCAATTTGGAGTATATATAAATTTTGAAGGATGGATATTATTTATTTTGGGTTAATTTACACTTATGGCTCTGCATATTATACATAATCTGTTTTTTTCTTTGCTTTTATACAATCAAGTCCTGGCTTAGTTCTGATCTATTTTTTTACCATGCAGCCTAGATCTGATTAACCACATGATTTTTAATGGAACATTCTTTGGGCAACATCAAAAAGCGTCTTTCATTGAAGTTCAAAATGTTATCTCTTTGTTCTACGTTGAATTCATTTATTTATAATCTATCTCTTTACCAAAACTGCATACTATTTTCCTCAGTACTAAGCTCCTTCTTTGTACATGACCTATGATTACAAATAATGATTTGCAATAACATGATATTTTGGCATGCTGGAATCAGTATTATCCTTTCAATATCGGTGCAAAAACAAAGAAATTCTTCAAAAAGACTTTTACAGGAAGACAATGATGGAAAAAACATACCAATATATAGATTATAAACATTTTGAAAAATGTAAAGAATATTGATCAAAATCAAAAAAGTAATTTCTGATTCCTAAAAAAGATAGAAGAGCATGGGATAAAGCATATCACAACACATTTGGAAAACGTTTGTTTTATTGTTTGCATGGTCCTTGGTAAGCAAGTGTTATAGTTGTTTTGGCCCTGAAAAGAAATAATTGCTGCTAAATCAAAAGAACAAGATGTAATAAGAATTAAATAAAATATTTTATCAGTTTTTTTCTGTCATTGTGTACATCAGTACCATATGAAAATATGTGTGATAGGTATTATGTATCGGCATTAAGAAAACCTATGCAATAGGATGAAGAAACAAATTGCAAATAAAAAATCCTTTTTGAAAGAGACATAAGCAAACATGTAGCCCGAGTCATTCAGTCGTCATATTCCACTGATCTACTATTCCTCCATTGACGCCTAAATGCATTGGCTGTTTAAATGCGTCAACCCACCTATGCATCATGGGTAATTTAAAATATGAGTGAGAAATGACGTTGATTGTTTGATAGTAGTCATGTAATTGTCTTTCAAACTCATACAATCACTCCTTTATGCAAATGAGTTGTTCCGATCTTCAATTTTCTTGCCATTTATTTGTTTATTTACAATGGAAGTTGCATAATATCAGAAGAAAGATTTTGACTGGGCCATCTCAGCTAGGGGGTGAGGCTGACGAGTGTAGTTATTTGGAATTCGCTCCCCAACCGCATTTGAGAAATAATGCGTAGAGGGACTGAATTATTCGGGTTTACAAACATGTAGACTGGACATAGCACACACACACACACACACACACACACACACATTCACACAAAAATGATACGCTACCCTTGTTACATTCTCTATACAAAAAAACATGGAAATTTAATCAAGTGTTTTCGGTGTACTCCACCAGTGACACTTCTGACAATTTATTTCTTTTGTTTTTAAATAAAAACGGGGAGTGGACGTACATGCTCATATCTTTATTCATCTTTGAGGTTCAATCTAAATAAATTCGACCCGTCTCATATGAACCGGTAATGTCTGTATTAAATATAGCTTTGTCCTTTTATCTTATGATAGTAAAAAAGAGGAATGTTTAGTTAGCTAATTCATACCATCAACCAAAATAATAGCATACCAATTGTCAGTGCAAGTTCAATGTAGAGTTGCATTGATATCTATCGTCAGAAACGTTTGATGTTATGCTGTATATGTATTGTGTACTTTTGGATCGGAGGCTGATCTTTGATATGTGTTTTTTTATACTTCTATTTACTCTCATGCTTTATGATGACAAATATCAAAATACCGAAGTTACTGTTCATTTATTTTCTGCATATGCGCATTTCGACAACTTATGTCTCTTCAGTGCAGATAAAACCAAAAACATTGACTGTAAAATAATTCTTGTTATATTTTACTTACATACAAGCGCGGGATTTCATTTCACATGTATTTCCGTATGTTTTACCGTCACTTCCACAAACAGGGAACCAGATCATTGGACAGATTGTAAGACATTTGGTGTCAACAGCTTTAGGTGCTGGTGTTGTTCCTGGAGAAAATACAAATGTCAATTTCTATAAATTCTCCTTATAGAAGACGCCAATAAGCAGATTTTTCATCATACAACTAAAATTAATATTTTTGCATATATCTGATCTTTTACTCTTGAAGTCTGCTTAAAATTAAAATTAAGACTCTTTACGACAGATGTTGATCTTTGTCATATCAACGGTCAAATAGAAAGAAAAATTATTTTTCTCTTAAAGTTTAACGGTAATACCCTCTTGTGATATAACAAATCCGATTTATTCGGTATTCGACATTAAATCTGTTTTGATGTTTACTGGTTTACGGAGTTTGTACCCTGTCGATTGGTAAAGAATGCTCGCACGAATGTATCACATAATTCTACTCAGTTTATGAAATTCATGTTGTCAGTACGTTAGTTCTTAGACTTTGCATCATTTAAATTGTTCTTGTCGGTATAACAAACTTGTCATTTAATCTTTCAACACGTTATGCGTTATTTGAATATTCATATTTCTTGGTATTTTTCTCTTGGTGCATCTAATGTATCCCTCTATCTATTAATTGACATAAAACTACAATATATAGTGCTGTTAATTGGTTAAGCTATAGTGCAATGAATCCGCTATCTAAATATTTGATTACTGTTTTATCCACTGCACTTGTTCCGTTCTTCGTTTTCCTCAAATTTTCGGATTCAGAGATGCTTTTTCATGAAAGTTTTACATAAAAGAATCACCCATATAACAAAAATATATTTAAGGAATGATTGTCATTTATTTTGGGTTTATTGATCCATAAACTTATTTTTTGTCTCTTCACATTGAATAATCCGCGTAGCGAATAAGGTACAATGAAAAGAACCAAAAAATTGACTTAATGAGTCAATAAACCCAAATTAAGTTATAGCCATTCTTTTTATTGTAAAAGGAATTGTTTGCGGAAAGTCCCTTTGAGACTTCTAGTAAAAAAACAGCAATTGGTGTATTGCAAATAAACATATTTTTAACCAATCAGAAAATGCCTATTTTAGTGTAAACAATATTTTTAAAATATTGTTTACATAACAATTTAATTTGAATGTATTAATCATTAGAATAAGTGATAAATTAAATTTTAATTATTTGTCACAAATATATTTATTTAGACAGCACCAAAACAACTATAAAAAGGTCAGATACCCATGAAATATGTACGTTAGCTTTCTTACCCACAGTAGGACATGGTCCATCACTGACTTTTGTCAGGGCGGCATTTAACCTGTAGAAATACATCATATTTTGTAATATGTTGATATATGTCGTTTTATTGACAAAAAGATGAGAATAAGTATTCCATTAAAAATTACAACATAACAAGAAAAACCTATTTTGGAGTTCGATGAAATACGACATAAACAACTGACAGTCCCTGTCTTTTCTGTAAAATTTGTTTTTGCTTGTGTGTGTGTGTGTGTGTGTTTTGTTTTGGGGGTTTTTGTGGTTTTTTTTTAATTATGGTATAATTATTCTGATTCTCTATGAGGATAAGTTTCCATTGACAGCACAAAACAAACATTGAAAATGAACTTACTCACAAGCAGCTGCTCCCATTTCACATTCATTACTATATGTTTTACCATTACTGCCACATACTGGCATATATATCATAGGACATGCTCTAAGACAATTTGGGTCTGCAGCAAACACAGTACCTGGTTCATAAATTAAGTATTACAGTCACCAATTACAATAGTTTTCTTATTGTCTATACAAGAAATTTATCAATCAGTTTAATTGCTCATATATCTGTATATCAGCCCAACTTTGTCATATCCGCAAATTAGAATCAGTGCAACCCCCCTTCCATTGCCGTAATTTCCGGTTGTAACTAAACAGCAATTCTAATTAAGGTAGATAGGCAGTAATATTCAAATCCATGAGATTTTGTTGTAATTTGGCACAATTGAAGAATCAATCCTATTTACCCGAAATATGTAATAAAAAGTATGGGTCACCATTCTTGTTTTTTCTAGAATTGAGATCAAAGTTTGCTAATTTTTGGCCATTTTGCATCTAAATTTACATAGAATGCACGGGGAAAATAAGGAAAGGCAATCTTAAGCTTAATAGAAATGAACTTTTTATCCATGAGAATTTGATGTATTTTTGTGAACAGATCGTTTATGGTGTAATTTATTGATAACAATTAAAAAACATATGTGTCACCATGCTTTTAACGGACATATTTTACCATGTTTCCGAATTAAACATTATTTACGGGAAAAGGGAGTTAATTCGCGGCAAAGTAAACGAAATATTACGTTTCACATCCGTCATTCAATTATGACGTCNAAAGGAAAAGCCATCAAATAACTGTTCCGGCCAGAAAATCAAACCTACCCCGTACCTGACTCTTTAATTTTCTAATGCGCGATTTTATTTTGCGCAGCGCAACAGTGTCTATCTACCTTAAAGGTCGTAAACTGTTAAAAGAAATGATAATCCCAGTACTAAAAAAAAATCTTGAATCAGAGTTCGACCCGAAACTTCAATTTTTTTCTACAAAGGACTGATTAACTTCTAATAATCGTACGAGTCGGAATTCGGAATTTTGAAGCCTTGATTCATAAGGCGGTCACGTAATAACTTTGTCTACTGTGAAAGTCTGTAACTTGTGCTGGCTCTAGCGTAACGAATCAAATGTGAAACATACACTCCGTCAGCACGAAAAGCTTGAATATTACTGTCAATATTAGGGTAATTGATAATTTTGAAATTAAAATCGTAAATTTTAGTCCTGAGATGATCATTTTCGTCAAATTCGAGATATGAGTCCAAAGAAGATGTAGATCTAGTGGTTTCTTTTATTTCCTTTATCTTTACTTCTGGAGGATATATTAATTGGACCCATTTAGCAAAAGATGCGTTTTTTCTGAAAGAACGTCATCAATATACCTATAAGTGAGATTGAAGGATCTAGCATCTTTTATTGTATGATCTTTAACAAGTCCCTGAAGAAATTCTGTCTCGTAAGAAAATAAAAACAAGTCTGCGAGTATATGAGCACAATTAGTGCCTACTGGTGCGCAAGCTTGTTGTTGAAAAATGGCAACTCCAAATGTGACAAATATTTATCAATTAGAAAATCAAACATACTACTCACGCGTTTTTCGTCGTATTATACTTTTCCTTTTAAATTGGTTTTTGACAAAAATAGATTTATAACTTATACAACATTTTTTTTTAATCGGTAAAGGCTCTATGAATGATATCTTTGATTCGTGCTTTAAGTTTATTGTGAAGAAAAGGAAAGTTTAGTTTATCATGTAACGAAGTACATGATGTACTGGTCAGGAGCTTAGTGCAGATCAGCTGCATATAGCAGAGAGGATTCATTGTTTTTCGACCTGAAATGCCGCCACATTGTGTCATTATTTTTACACAGTCGTCTGAAGTAAGTAACTCTACACACTTCATATATATTTGTACTTTTAGTTAAATAATTTTATCCTCTGTTTCAAAAGAAGCTTAGAAAATACATATATACTACTATAGTAATTAAACACTTTTTCAAAACATTTCCAATGAAGTTTGATGCATAAAGGTTTAGATCCAATATAACTGACAGTTGTCAGACTGACATATAGCAACAGACCAGATACTGGAATTGTAAGTGTTATAGTTTCTGAGATATAAACAATAAACATGATAAAAAAATATGTTTAAATGAGTTCAATGTTAATTTCATTCGTCAGACACTTTCAAGTTTACCGTGAAATTACCGTAAATGCAAAAAAGACAACCCACCATACAGTAGAGACATGATGTCAGATGTACTCATAACAAAAATTAAATATGCTGAGACTTTACATAAAAAATTTCACACCAATAGATGAGAAGCTTTAGCAACTTTTCAAAGATTTCAAAAACGAAAACTTGCTAATTTGATTTATTTGATGCTAAAAATCCCCAAAATGGACAATGTCAATCTTCACAACATAAAGTATCCGTGATTTACAGTTGTCTGTGAAGGTTGGATCTAACTTTTTATTCTGCCAAGACGAAATCACCAGCGAATGAATGATCAATAGAGGTTCAAGAAAGGTTCCAGAGAAAAGGGAGTTTCAAATCTTTTTTTTTCTTCATTTTGTGTCAATTTTTGCCTAAATCTAGGTTAGGTCGTGTAATCCCCTCAACCCAACTTCCTCTATGAATTCGAAAATGGCAAAAATAGTATTTGAATTTAACAATAACGCTACATGTAGTTTTGTAACTTCATAAAAACATATATGAATAGGTAATGACATGATAAAGTTTATCTGCCTGTGTTACCCTGTACCTTACTTATTGAATTTACACTGAACTTCAGCCATTTTAAAATCCACGTAGAATATTGCAATGCATATAACACACACATGATAAAAGTGTGCACTTTTCGACCTAATCGGAAATCCAACTTACCCAATACATAGAGCAAAGCAATACACAGTTTCATGACGGCTGTTTATATCGAATTCAAATATATTTATGACCTCTGATAAGATTGTTACAGATATTTGTGTGTAAATGTAGTGTAAAATAACCACCTGGTCCCCGATAACCGAGAAAAATTCAGAGTCAGTATAGTTCAACCATTGAATGTATAGGATGGTCTCGCATTTATATTGGGATTCGATGTTGTTTTGTCACTTTCCTAGTAAAGTCTACTTCAAACTCTTCAGAGATGATAATTTGGTGGTCTTTATTGATATAGAAAGTGGACACTATTCACAAAAGAACTATTTAAATAGAAAGTAAACACTATTCACCAGAGAGTAGTTTTATGTATGTTGTTTTACTGGAGGAATACGAGGCTTTATCAGTTAAGAGGCCGAATGTCATTTGTTGTGCCCTTGTATGAGCTGTTCCCTCTTCAAACATTTGCATTTTTTTTTCAGTTCAATTACATTTTGATCAAAATCCTGCCTAATGTTTATATTTTGGTGAAAATAATGGAACTTTACTTGTGGAATTTAGGGGCGAGTTTTTATATGTCCAACACAAAATAATATGTTAAAATGTGGAACGAGTATGTAGGTGAAAATGTAAAATGCTCTCATTGGCTTAAATCTCTCTATATATTGTATTTCTAATGTAAAATAGACATTAACATAATTCTGGGGTAATGTCTTAATTGTTAAAAACGTATGTACCATGTCTACACCAGAATCAAATTTTGGGTATTTTTCAGTGAAATGAAATAATATATCGGCCATTTCGTGATATTTTGACTGCACAAAGAGATACTGATTTCCCCTAAAAATGATAATTCTTGGGCAAGTTTAATATAGAGGGAAAGCAACTATTGTAATTCTATTTCATTTTTTTTATATTTAATTTTACTAGAAAGAAAAATGCATATTTGTTTTGCATCACGCCTATTGGTAAATACAATGTAATTCTATTATTCACTGAACTATAAATAGGACAACTTTATATCACGAGATGTCTGAGATAGAACATGAAATTGGCATACTATTCTTATCAAGGTGTTTCCAGATAGCAAAATGAAAATTGGGGACATTTGTACTGTAAATCAAATCAGTGTATTGCAAGACGATTTTAAATAAATGTTTTAAAGAAACTAGATATTAGAAACCTTGAATAACAAAAGAAATAGAAAGCCTAGGTTTTGTTATATAAGTAAAGCCCAAACGATTATGTGCAACTAAACAGGAAATAAAAAATGTCCTTGAATCTCCTTTATTATCGATAGTGCAGGGTGATATTTCACAGAATCTGATGTAAAATCTGAAGAAAACGACATGTCAACTGGCGAGACGGTTACACATTTACAAACATCTTTCAACTAATTGACTGCATTTCAACCAGTGAAGAGAACGTCAGCTTTGTCAGTACGAGAACAATTTGAGAGGAAGACATTACGTTGTAAGGACAACCATGGAGGACAGAGAGTCTAGACCGGAAGAGGGAATAAAATATTGTGAGGACAGGACATTTTTCTTTCTATACAAACCACATAAGTCAGTTTTCTCTATTATCGAGACGTATGAAAAGGGATATTATTCTGCAATGAGCTTAGCGTTATCAAGTTTAAATATAAGTTTTGCCTCCAGGTTATCCGTATTATTACCTGATCATAAGGTGTTCTGTTTCCCCATTCATCACTTCAAGACCCAGTCAACTTGCTGTTATGACTGAGTCCTGGCCTGACAGCAACAAACATCTTTTATAGGTATAAACTTATAATGTTTATTAATCTAAAGATAAAAATAAAAATGGCATTAAAACAAAGCAGAAGAGAATAAAAGCTTCCCGAGTACTAGTATGCATTTGATTAATAAGTTTTAGAATGAGAAATTATACTGCTTGATAAATTAGTTGTGAAAAGAATGCTTTTCGGTTTTAGAAGATATTGATAAATAAATTTGATTTGGTAAAGGATCAATCGAAAAAAACAAATTCAAAAAAGCAGTGGAAAAGGGCAACACGGATGGAGAAAACAGGACATGGTAAAGGATCAATCGAAAAAAATAAAAATTAAAAATCAAAAAGCATTGGAAAAGCAACACGGATGGAGAAAAACACAGGACATGAAACAAACAGAAATTTCATCAATACAGAGGTACAGATATAGTGCTACTGATGTTGTATTGGTGATGGTTTTAATTAAGAAATAATTCATGGCAGGTGTATGGTTATTGGAAATTTTACCATGGGCTGGGCCTTTATATTCGAATTTAACCTTGAGCGTTAGCGAGGGGTTAAATATACGAATATAAAGGCCCAGTCTATTCTCAAGTGAATATCGGTGTTTCATGATGAAGCATTCAATGAGAGTAAGAGACCGACCATTTAACCTGAAGGAGGGGAGGTAATGTTTTTTTTTTTGGGGATAGAAAATTCATTTATTTTTTTCACTTGTATCAACAAAATATTTTTTTTTCAAAATTAACATTATTTTTTGGGGCAGAAAGCCTCCTTCAGAAATTTTTTTTCATCATTTTGGCAGCCAAAATATTATTTTTCACATAAAATCAGCTCAAAAATATTTTTTTAGAAAAAAAAATAGCCCGCCCCCTTTCAAGTTAAATGGTCGGTCCCTTACTCTCATTGAATGCATGAGAGACCGATATTCACTTGAGAAATTTTGTAATATGAAAAAAAAAATATTTACCTTTAAAAAAAATTGTGATGTTAGACAAAATTCCTCTATCAAAGATGCAAATGAGTGCATTGTTATAGAAATGTCAAAAATGATTTCTGGTAAATACCTATTATCAGTCAATGCTGAAAACACAACAAATTAAAACTGAAAGGATATCGAGTAAATGTACACGAACCAAAATTTTCTTCTTCATCTTAAAGTTATTATGAGACCATCAACATCAGTTTGCTCATACTTAATACATGTAGTAAGTTCGAGAAGGACCCTTGAACCGACTTAAACGGAAGTAATTGCTAAGTATTTATTTTGATTTTATGGATGATTTAAAAATGAATTTCAACTACTCATTTTTTAAAAAACAAAGAAAATAATGTGCACCAATGTGTAAACTACAAGCAAACCACTGGCTGCAAATAAGGCATTTTACTTGTTTAAAGTGTCAGTTTACCTTGAAATAAAACATATGAGAATAATATGTTCAACAAATGAACTCATTGCCTTTCACCTTGGGGTTTAGTCAGTTTTTCTTTTAAAATATGACAAAGTAATTCAAAGAAGTATGGCCATTAAGGCGTGGATTTTGTTCATATGTTGGGCCATTTTCAGAATATGTTCAAATGTTGGCGAAAATCGTTTAAGTAGGTCTCTGGTACGTCTACCTATTAGATATAAAATCAATTTTATGCCACATTTGTATGTTTCCTGACTTATTAGCAGTCGAACATGGCTGTAAATAGCCTTTTTTGCAAATTTTAGCTATTTGACAGTGTTTGAGGAGATGGTACTACTCAAATGACACTGAGAACCAAAACCAATTTTTTGTTGCGAGCATATAGACATTTGCCCTTCCAAATGGCAATTAGTTTGTTTTGGCTCTGGATGTCCTATACATTGAATTTTAACAAAAACCTACAAAAATTGTCAAAATCTGTCAAAATTGTATTCAAGTGGCAAAAACAATGGCTTAATCTTTTATCAAAATGTACGAAAATTCATTTGAATTGATTTTGTCCTGATAGTGAATATCAAAAATGAAATGTTCAAGCAGTTTTCGAAAAGATCTAATGCATTCTCAAAATTAGTATGCTGAGTGAAATAAATTCACGGGTAAATGGCCATACCTCTTTGAAGGGTAGCATTTTTTTTATTTTATTTTATTATTTTTTTTTTTTTGGAAAAGCATGAATTTGGGCAATCATTACAATGATCATTCTCTTTGCTGTGGTTGATATCAGAGTCGAAATGCACTAGAAATAAGCTCATACTTTATTGCACATAACTATTGTCAAACTTGAAATTTATTTTGGTACTTCCTGATATTGTCATTGATCTTTTAATCATTGGGCATGTGTTTACTCATTTGCACAATAGGGAATTTTTTTTTAGTGACGTCATACCATCTCGTCCGAAAACTGGACAAATATATATTGCTAATGTTTTGATTGCTGATTGCTGAACAATAGATATCATTTAAAAAGATTTTGTCAATCCTTTGTCGTCTATCAAAATATAATTGTAAACTTTAAAGATTATATCTCTAATTTATTAAATGTTGGTAGTCCTAATTTTTCGGGTCTAGTTTTAAAGTATGGGAAGGCTACTAGACGTATTCCGTGAAAATAGAAATTCCATTGTAGAGTTGTGTCATGGGAAAGTTAATGACATTATTCGTACATTGACTGAGCACAATGTTCTCACAGAAGACGAGAAAAATGAAATTGCAAGGGGCAACACCTACATTGTTATATACGATATATTCTCTCGTATAGAGACAAAAGGGACATATTCAGAGTTTGTTGTAGTTTTAAAAGAAATAGGCTTGTTTGAATTGGCAAAAATTGTAAACCGTGAGTTGAACGTATCTATTTTAAGAATTAATGTTTATGAAGAAAGTTATATGTATCAATAATTTCATTTTAAACGATACAATACTGTCCATTTTTGCACACAGGAGGATTTTTTTCTACCTGAATACACACATGAGGACTAAAAGCTTTCACCTTGGAAACAAAGACTCCCAGATTGTATATGTACAGTAAAATTCCCTTTTTAAAAGTTTTTCAGGGTAACATATTGGAGGAAAGATTTTTGTGAACACATTTATAACAAAACATACAAGTATCATTCGATTTTTAATGTAATCGAATCCCCTTTCATAGTTACTGCTCTTAAATTATGCATTTGTGAAAAGGGCGACGAACTATAAAGGACAGAATTGGTTCTATTTTAGGGCTTCATATTTTGCATCTAAATAGGTCTATCAATGAAAAAAAATGTCAGAAACTAATCATTAACTCGCATGGCCATTTTCATTGGGGTACAGGAAAGGTGGAAATTTAAACTCTTGTTTCAATTGCTTTCTTTATTTTATGGCCAGTAAATTATATGAACACGAATAAAAGATCACGAAGTTAACGTTAATAACAAAATACCACAGTTACTGTGAATTTAGTTTCCTCCCATTGCCTTTTCGACAAGTTTTGCCCTCATGATATTTATGGCTCAGTATATTAAGTCATCCAGTTTTCAAAAGTTTTACAATATTTGAGACCAACATGTTTTGTTCAACTGCTAGCAGTTTGATGATAAGATATTATGTGTAAATGATATATTACTAGATATTACTTCAGTTGTGATATGCGAAAATGTTGAAAAGTGGTTGGTGCTGTTTATTTCATTTGCACTGCCCAAGCTAAGAAATTCTTAATGTCGATATTTTACACCTGGTTAATTTCCAACCCGTGGTAAAATCCGTATATTTTGAAGTCCACATGAATTATTTCCCAAACAATCATCTTGTTTATGAATTATACAACATATATATTTTAATTGACATGAAAAATTAAAAAAAAATGAATAAATAAATAAATAAATAAAAACAACTTAGTTTTGTACAAGCCAATGCATATTTGTAGTTAAAATAACATATTTAAAAGTATAAAGATACTTCTTTTTATATTTGATACGTTTTAGATCTTTGATAAATTTCAACATATATTGATTTAATAATTAACTTCTTGAACTTTGACCTTATGTTGACAGTGGTATTGTTGTGATAAACACGAATGGTCTCCTTAAAGTTTTAATCTGACGGAATTAAAAAAATGAGCCAAATCAAAACAAGATCAAATTAAATTTGATAGGTTGTATTGTTAGACTATAATGTCGGTAAACTTCGCTTCCTTATTCTAGAACATTATAAATAACGAACATTCGTAAAAAGAACAAATTTTTTTTTCTGTTATTATATTCATTATAATTCACAATTTTTCTTAAATAAAAGAAAAAGAATTCATTTTGTTGTTACATTATTTTTGTATTTATGTTATTTTTTTTAATTTTTATTATTTTTTGCCATTTTTTTATTTGTCAATTGCCTCAGAATGTGATGATAACTTCGAAATTAGCAATATAACAAGTGAAGTTATCATCACTATTAGCAGTAATAGTATAACATGGTAAATGAAAAAATACCGAAGTTACCGCGTTAATTTATTTTCTGCGTATGCGCATTTCGACAACTTATGTCTCATCAGTGCAGATCAAACCAAAACATTTGGAAGTCCATTATCCGAAAAAACATGTAAAAGCTGATAAAGAACAAATAACCAAAGGATCTAAATAGAAAAGCCAAAATTCAGCTAAGGACAGAGCTATGCATGATGATATATTCCTTTGTTTTAAACAAAATTTTGTAGAATTTAGATATTGCAAGTTTCAGTAAAGTCGGTTTTCGGGTCAGCAAACAACACTCAAAAATGCAGAATACCAGTTTTGTGCACGAAACCTAAAGTTTCCGATCAGAATCAGAAATATGAGTTTAAATGGAAAATTAAATTGCGTTTGCAAAGCAGTTTTGTGTTATTCGAAAATGCAAATTATAATTCAAGTCAATTATCCCCTTTCATAGCTGTCTCCTTTGCTAATTTTGGCTTTACTATTTAGATTCTATTGGTAGTTTGTTCTCTCCCAGTTTTTTCACACATTTCGGTAAGTTGTCTTAAGTGCATATGTCACAATGTGCATATGCAGAAACTAAATTTACATTAACCTTCGGTATTTTGTTATTAAAACGGGAACTGCAATTTAGAGATTCGGGTAAGACAATTAAAACTACCAATATATGGCCAAATAACAGTATATTAGTTTAAAATTTTTAGAGACATTTTATTTATTTTCAGTATGGCTGTTTAATGCAAGTTCTCCTGGTTACGTCTACAGATTGATATAAGCGCATCGTTCACTATGTAAACTTGAGCATTTTACATTTGCTTTAGTGTATACGTTTCCCAACCTAAACATCATCTAAAAATTAGATTGTTTATACAAATTCACATAACTTGTTTTGTCTAAATATAATATGAAATAAAAAAATTCATACCCGTCACAATTTCTACGCGAAGACCATTCAAATGGAGGGTATCTACATCTAGCATTTGCTCTAGTCCATTATATCCTAAATATTACCCGCAAATTGGGAGCATTCATATCTCCTTTATTTGCTTATATTAAGATATCAAAAATAAAACAAAAGAAGTTTTATATTAACGTCATATTTGCTGTGGTACTTTTACCCCGAAAGAACAAAGACACTTTCATATAACCGCTGCAATTTCTTTTAAGTCCACATTACTTAAACCCAACTGAGACACATTGCTAAGTCATATTGCTTAAAAGATATAAGGATTTTGATTTTACCTTACTATCACATTCTCTTTAGGGTGCACTCTAGTAAATAGCCACAATGCAAATTCCCATTAGAACTCCCTGAACAGCAAATGCTGTCACTCAGAAATGAGGAAGCTTCATAAAGGTTCTTATATTTCTTTGAAAAGATGACATGTACCACTTTGTTTTCCAAGAATAAAAAATAGGGCTGTGCGNCATATTTCCCCACTTTGTATACTCCCAAATATTGACCTTTCAGGAACGTACAAATTTTTTAGCAAAAATTCTGTCCCTGCTCCACTGACTATTTGGCAGCTAGAAAACTTGTTCAAATAAATAACCACCTCTGGTCCTCATTTTTATATTCTCTTAATACACCTCTATGAAATAACATATGCTTTGATTCCATGGCAACCATTATTTGTATGTACTGCACATGAATATTCATGTGTATATTCTCCCCAAAAAAGGCGTGGTTTATGAATTGTGTTTGTTTACCTTAGTGCAACCTATACATGCAAACTTTTGTGCTGATATGTGGTCCAAATAGCTTCTGTTGTAAGGCAGTCCATTTCTGAGCAAAACACAAAAAAAGTTGCCAAATGATACCTACTGACCTTGACCCCATCATAGATTTCACAAACATACCCCTTGGTTACAATTTTTGGATGTGGGATAATCTAGATTTTGTAACATGCTTAAATGATGATAAATACTTTTAGGTTATACAATTAACTAAAAAAAGCTAAGATTTGTTTAAATCAAATTGAAAAACTATTTTCCCTCACTTTTCATGCTTTGTTTGCCATTCTATGCTGAGGGTGAAAATTTCATTGAGAGTCACACAACACCACTCCATCTTTTACAGCATATTTTACGAAAGGATATGGAGTAAATGAACATGAGACCATAACACATATGTTAACTTCAACTGCAATAATTTTAATGAGCTGTATGGTCATTTCGGAAATTTATTCCTCTTCAGCAGCACTAGAACCCAAACAAAGGAAATCCATAATTTCAAAAAA
>MJUU01035296.1:179963-230085 GCA_002080025.1 Modiolus philippinarum
CTACGATGGGGTGAGTTAATCCTTCGGTTTTAGAATTTAAATTAATTTAGATAGCATGCCTTTGACTGGTCCAAAATATTCAGCATGCCTTTCAAATACAAAAATTGAACTTTTAAACCATGAAATAAGGCTAAATTTAATTTCACTTGAAGATATCTTTTTTTATTTAGCTTTATAATACATGACGATTAATGGACAAGCAATACAACAGAGTGAACAGACCCCTGAACCATCCAATAATCATTTAAAAAATTCTTAACTTATTACAACAGTGATAATTCTCAAGCATTATAAAAGAAAATCATATATATATATATAAATAAAATACATTTTTCAGTTGAATTTTTCAAGAGATCTGCTGAAATAACTGAAATCATACTAAGGCTATGTCCTAAGACCCCCATTTTTGGCCTCAAATTTCTGAATTTTGACCTTTATTCTTCAACTAATGCCAATCTGCTTAAAAAACAGGTATGGGTTTGTGAAATTAACATTTCTAAGACATAATAATTAAATCTTTATCAATAACCCAAAATATTTCTATTAAAACAGAAGTTTTGTAAATACGATCAATTTTTCCAACAATTTTTCCGTACAATAAAGTGTCGCATTAAAAGTATAGCCTACAGAACAGGTTAAGACATTGCCAAAAGTAGAAATGAATATATATGAACAGTTTTTATCCAAAATAATGTTTATCTAGGCATTTTCTTTCATTTGACCCTTACAACTATATGAGCTCTTCCAAAAAAGTGCAAATTTGCTGAGTCATCATAATATTTTAGATTGGACAGTCAAAAACTATTTTTTGTCCCATATTCTTCAATGACCAGGTGAAGACCAAACTTGGTCACATAAGCCTTGGGATCTCCTTCAAAAATTGTGTCCGGCTAGTCCGCACCTCATCCAAGATAGCCGCCAGTGGTAGACAGAGTTTAACATACGGACCCTATGAGAAATGTATTCAAGATCTTCTCCTGTGAAACCAGTGAGCCCATTGAGACTAAGCTTGGTACAAAAAAGTCCTTGATTGGTCTACTTCAAACATGTGTAAAAGATGATAGAGAACGAATAACCAATAGTACCTAAATGAAAATCCAAAATCAACTTTGGACAGACCTATGCTCGAGATAAATGCTTTTATTAACTTTCGTAAAATTAAGATAGTGCAAGTTTCACAAATGTATCACTTTAATTTTTCAGTTAAGTTAAGAATTAAAAACCTTCAAATCACCAACTTGATTTATTTTCTTATTTCAGAAGCCATAGACATTCGTTTTGACAAAACCCTTAAAAATAAAGTCGCTATAGTTGGCGAAGAATTTTCACTGTCATGTGAACTAAACAAAGATTATGCTGTTAGATGGTATAAGAATGGAAAAGAACTTTTCGCCGGAGGAAATTTAAGATTTAAGAATCAGAAATTCAAACGTAAGCTTATCATTGTTGGTATACACAAAGAAGATACTGGCGAATATACATGTATATGTGGATCAACAAAGACATCATGTATCTTGGCTGTTGAAGGTATAGTTTACTTGTTTCTGTCAAACTGCAAGACTAAATTTCGTATCAGTTTTGAGAAAATGAAGTATTTTGCAAGTAAATTTAATATACATGAAAACGGAGACAAAATGAAGACAGTAATAAAGCGATATAGAAAGCAAGCAATAAACTACCACATCTGCAACTATCCTACAAATATATACAAAAACATTAAATTCAATAGTCATCTCCCACCAGTCATTTTTACAAAAACAATGTCTGTACAAATACACTTTAAATCGAGCAATGGGACAGCACATTTACTGTTGTTCTTCATCTTGAATTCACTATGAGGCCTTCAACAATCGACTTTGTTCATAACTCACAGTAAGTTTAAGACGCCCTTAGCACCGGTTTGAGCGGAATTCATTGCTTGATGTCGAACAATACTACATTGATGCAGGATCGTCAACAAACTTCTTAGAACAGATGTCATTCGTTACTGACATAAAAGTTACATAAAACAGTCACAACATATAAACAACCATTAGACACCAATCGATTCAATTACATGACAACTTGGCATAATAAGTTGTCATTGGCATTGTCTTCTATGGATATCTCCAACAAGCGTTTAAATATACAGAAACACGTTGACTTCATTGGACATCACAAAAAGCATCTTCATATAATTTGATTTCAAAAGATAACTTTCCTTTTACCTTGCAAAAGCACATTAACTTAAATAGACATCTCCTACCAGCCTGTAACCGTACAGAAAGACATTGACTTCAAAAGAAATTTCCAGCCACCTTTTTGCCAGACAGAAACATATCGAATTCAACCGATATCTCCAGTCAGTGTTTGACCATACAGAAACACATTGACTTCAAAAGACATCCCTAACCAATCATAAACCAGACAGAAAAAAACATTGAATTCGATAGATATATCAATCAAACCTTTAAATAAGCAGACACATTGACTTTAATATACATCACAAAAAGGCATCTTAATATAAAGAAACAGATACAATGTACAAATTGAGATTTGTTGGAAATAGATGCCAGTTGCCCAGACAGTTAAACACCAATCAAATAATATTCATTATTACATACTTAGTGAATATATGTTCTGTTTTGTATATGTAATATTGCCGGAAGTTAACAGTCCATATCATATACCCAGTCTGATATGGCCATATTAGACCGCCTCGTTCTGAAATATCCATATCAGCCCGGTGATATGGCTATTTCAGCCCGGGTGTGATGAAAACTCCTAATTGGAAGTATATAATAAAAGATTAAGACATGACCTTTTCCATATCAGCACGGTTATTATTCCTAGACCCATATAAGTATGGGAGTCTCGGGATGATAACCGTGCTGATATGGAAAAGGCCATGTATTAATCTCTATTTCAATCACGGAACATTAAGGTTGTTTTATAATACTAAAATACCCAAGTTGCATGATATGCAGTTAATTTCGTTATGCTGTACACGTGTTTCAAGGAGTAACCTCTCATCAGCAGCATTAAAATCAAATAATATGGAAAGCCCTTATCCTAAAGTAGTAAATAAAGAAGTACTCATTAGCAAAAATATCGATATATCAATGCAAATTTGTAACAACTTTGCCACATTCCCTGTGCAATGTAACATGTACCTACAGAGAAAGACTTTTAACATGTATCGGTTTTAGGAAAATATGCATGTTTGATAGCTGAAACCGTACACGATAGAGGTGTATGCTTTCTATGTATTACAGTTATGGTGTACTGTTCTTGAGAGAATTTCTTATTTGGGTATACTATCATATTTGGTATTTACTACATTTGCAATTCTAAATGTCATTCTAACCATCTGTTTTTTTTTTACCACATCTCACCATTTTTAGCCCACCTGGCCTTAAAGGCCATGTGAGCTTTTGCCATTACTTTGCGTCCGTCGTCCGTCGTCCGTCCGTCCTTCCGTCAACAATTTCAAAAATCTTCTCCTCTGAAACCAGTGGGCCAATTATAACCAAACTTAGAATCATCACCAGGATATGCAGTTTCAAAATTGTGTTCGATTAGTCCAAAGACCTAACAGGATGGCCGCTGTTACTAAAAATAGAACATATGGGGGTAAATTGCTGTTTTTGCAAATAACTCGAAAACCGTTACATATATAAAAAAAATCTGACGAGATAAAAATGATCAACATGGCAAGATCTACATGCCCTGCAATTTTGAAGAAAATCCGAAAACCCGTCTTGGAGTTATTTCCCTTTTTCCGTAATTTTTTTAACATTTTATTTCATTAATTTTTTATAGTAACTTCGGTATACAGTAACTTCGGTATTTTGTTATTTATCAGAAAAAATGTTCAACATGTCAAGATCTACCCACCCTGATATTTTGAAGATAATCCAAAAACCCTTGTAGGAGTTATTGCCCTTTTTTCATAGAATTTTCAAAATTTTCATATTTTTCGTCTTTATTTCCAAAACTACAGAAGATGAAGGTTAAGTGTAAATTGATAAAATGTTTGCAATGCTGACTGGTGTTGAAAATTATTGGTTGACCGTCATTTTCAAAATGGCCGTCCAAAAAGGCGGGAAAATTCAACATTGTCTGATTTTAATAAAATTTGGTTTCCAAATAGACATTGATGTTGTGACTTCAACAACAGTGTTGAAAATTGTTCGTTGACCGCCATTTTCAAAATGGCTGCCAAAAAAAGCAGGAAAATTCAACATTGTCCGATTTCAATGAAATTTGGTTTCCAAAAAGATATTGATGTCGCAACTTCAAGACTGATGTTAAAAATTATACGTTGACCGCTATTTTCAAAATGGCCACCAAAAAGGCGGGAAAATTCAACATTGTCCGATTTCAATGAAATTTGGTTTCCAAATAGATATTCATGTCGGAACTTAAGGAATTGGTGTTAGAAATTGTTGTTTACTGCCATTTACCAAATGATGTCTCGACTTCAAAACTGGTGTCGAAAGTGGTCCTTAGCAAAACAATTTTTGTCAAAAAAGCCCAACAAAGAAGTATAGTAAAACATGATCAGACTTAAAATAGAGTCCAAGTTAATGGTGGTGTTTGCTCTACCAAAGTTTGAGAGTTTGAGAGACTGAAGTTCAACTGTATAACATGCAATGTTAGCTTGATTGTGGCAACTGAAAGCCAGGTGAGCGATAAAGGCTCCAGGGAGCCTCTGGTTTTTATAATTCCAAGTTTTCTTACAATCGATTTAATGAGTGCCCTTTGTCTGTCTATATGTTGCAAAGCTCATTGTTGAAGGCCTCATAGTGACTTAAAAATGAAGAACAATAAAAGCGTTGTTCCTTTGCTTGGTTCTATCATGTATTTGTAAAGACTTTGTCTCATCTACATTTACCCCATATCCGTTCATTGTTTATTCAGGTCTGGAATTGGTCTCTCCTGCCGTGTGGAGTCCGAAAAAAGATTCTCCGACTTGATGAGTGGCCTGTGTTTGTCTATATGTTATAATCATCCACTAGCTTATAACAATAATGCTTCTGTCGGCCAACGGATGACAGTGATTGTAAGAGCACTTTGCCAGTCTAATTTATGTTTGTCGACGATCCCGCATTCAGGACCTCAAATGACATGGATGTGGCGTTGTTCGACATTAAGCAAAACATTCCGTTTAAACCGGTACTGCAGACCGTCTTGAACTTACTATGAGGTATCAGCAAAGCTCATTATTGAAGGCCTCATGTTAACTTCAAGATGAAGAACAACAATAAAAGCGTTGTTCTTTCGCTTGGCTCTACCATGTATTTATAGAGACTTTGTCTCACGTACATTTACCCAATATCCTTTGATTGTTTATACAAATATAATTTGCAAACTGACATGTAAAATAAAATTTCTTAGAAGTAAAATTATGTATATTGAATCTTAATATTGTAGATCTAAAAGTGAAAGAGAGACTACGGGATTTGACAATCAATGCAAACCAAAAACTCACGTTATTCTGCAAGCTGAATGGCAATTGCAAAAATATTGAATGGTTAAGAAATGGAGGTGACATTCCATACAGGGCCTCAACTTTTATAACTAGAGATGATGATAATACATATCTGTACAAGTTAGAAATAGAACGAGCTAAATTAGAGTATGCTGGGGAGTACACATGTCGCTACCAAAATACTGAAACGCGATGTCAAGTAATTATCAAGGTGAAAATCATTTAACTATAATCATATCTAAAAGGCATTCTATATATTTTATTTAATTTTATTATATCTTTCTTTTTTTCTGGTTGTATCCATTTTATCTTGAATCCGGAATATTTTGCTTTCAGAAGTTCTCTTTCATTTTTCTTATCTGTTACTATTTCTATTTCTAGTGTTTAACAAAAGAAATAGTTTCGATAAAGCCTTGCTTTCGTAATTGGTGTGAGCTGGTTCATCAAAAAATAGACTCAGCTATTTAAAACTTATTTTAACACTTATTTAAATGATCTATTATCATATCAATGCTTGATTACGATTGTAATCGATTACACAGTAGCAAGTCTTGTAATCGATTAATAATCGATTACACAAAATTCCTAAAATAATCGATTATTAATCGATTACTGGTGTCTGTCCATCTCTGGTTATTTTAACACTTATTTAAATGATCTATTATCATATCAATGCTTGATTACGTTATTACAACAAACAATTTAAGGACATATATACTAATCAACAGAAGAAACGATACACAAATTTTATCAAAAAATATCATTTTACCCTTTGGCAGAAAAAACAAAAACTCATATATAAAATGTATTCTTTCGTACATATGAAGTGACATAACTCTAAGATTGTCTCATAAATGTCCTGAACCATATATGGTCAAGGTCAAGATCATTATCGAGACGTTCTGTTGGTTGACGTCAATAGTGAGTATGTGAACATCTTGCATTTACCAAACTGTCACATTTTCGAATCGACTGACTTAAAAATATGTTGCCATGACAACCATGCATTCCTTGGGCCCATTTTCCGTGTTAAATTCTCGGTCATGTAAGCGTAAAACAGGTTTCAGAGGTTTTGACGTTTTGACGTCAAACAAGACCCATGACTAAGTCATTTGTCATTTGGTGGACATGTTTGACGTGGACTTTTTTTTTAGAGTTCAGCTCATTATTGTTTTTACAAAACAATGGTTCATGCAGGCAAAAATTGACATCGACGCTCTGAACGTGTAAATTTCTTGTTCACGTTGATTTGGATTGAGCGGGGCATCGAAAGAAGAGATCTTTTGCCACTTTTGAAGATGGCAAAAAACAATTTTTTCACCTGATGCATTGTCCCTATTATTGATATCGAATCATCCTTTAACTAACAGCAAAATCGACTATCGGGCGAAAAATTAAAATTCCGGATTCTCATCGTATCCATTTCGGAATCGACTTGAAAATGGATTAAACAAATGCTTATCGGCGTGGAATACACAGATAAGCTAAGATGGGAACATTACATGCTAAATATAAAATTAATTTACAAAATTAACTGTGTATCGTTTCTTTTGTTGAGTAGTATATATATTAATAAACCATATGTTTTCCTGCTGCCATAACTCAACGGCGTACCTAGATTTTTTCCTCTTATATGCCGTGCGGCAATAATCTGGAAGATTTGTTAATGAAATAAATTTCCCATAACAATATTCTGGCATTTTTGTTAACAAAGTCAAATGTCCTAATTAAGCCCTCCTTGTATATTTTATTTGTTTTTGTTCTCGGCGAATGAATTGAACAGGTCAGGAATCAAATCATTCTTTCTTGTTGGTATTTTAGGTGAACGTGTACGCCTTCATTTACACGAGAGTTCCTATCTCGAAAGTCTCGTTACATATACATGTATCTAGTTGAATCGTTTCATACAAAAGTTGTTATCTATATGATTGCATAAGTCTGAAAAAATGGAACGTATAACAGTATTTCGATCTTTGGATTTGATAATAAATCAACCAATCAAAAATTTCAAAATGTAAAAATTAAACAACAAACATTTTAAACATCATAAACACAAAAATGTTTACTACTAAAATATGACCGTGGTTTAAAAAAAAATTCACATATCATTAATGAAACTTTAGAAATAATGAATGGAATAATATAATGCATAGAAACCAAGGAAGAATTATTGGGGCTTTATTGGTGGTTTTGTCCCAGATGGTTATGTAACAACGTCAGTAGAATACCGAAGAAACAAAGCACAAGATTACATAAATCAAAGTCCAGAGACAAGGCAAAGGCAAGGACACCAGAAGACGGAAGACCAAAGACACTACAAAACACACGAACACTACATATACAACACAAACAACTAAAGCACTAACAGTGTGAACTCTCAAAAAACAGAGTGACATCAGATAAGCATGTCCTGGTCTGTATACAGCACCATTCACACTGTCAGTGGGTCAATCCAGGATAAAGTCAAAACCAGTAATGTCAAATCCGGGAAGACGTGAATCTAGCTGAAAATGTCAGTTATCATTTATGACACTTACATTTCATATCTATCTATGATGTCGTGGTGACGGCCATAGAATTTCTGAAGGGACGAAAGTAACAACGGCTAAACATATCCCTGACTCAGCAGTTTTTGTAAGGGACTTTGTCATGGGTTTTGTCTTACAACAAAACATTAAGAGCTCTGCACAAAAATTCAAATATCAATATCTTGAAACCGTCCTATTAAACAACGGCAGTAGAATACCGGAGGAACAAAGGAGTAGTGTTTACAAAAATCGAAGACCAAAGACAATTTTCCAACCTTAATATTTTTTGCTTTAATTTCTACAGGAATCAATCTTAGATCGAAGTATGACCACAACATCACTTTTATACGAACTTGGTGACGCTAGAGATAGACTGAAACAAAACCAGAATGACAAAAAATCAGTACAAACAAATCTATTAGCAGCACAATCAACTGTACAGGAAAAACAACATGAAATAACGTCTACTGAAGCAGAAATCAAAAGCTTTAAGGATCAAATCAAAAAGCAAGAAGAGGAGTTAAGACAACGGGCGGCTGAATTAGAAAACAAAGAAAACTATATAAGCGAACTGGAGGAGAGACAGAGGAGGTTGGAACAATACTGTCAAGATCTAGAACAAAAATACAATGACTTAGAAATTGCTAAAAATAACTCTGAAATTATGCAGAGGAAAATTAAAAGATTAGAAGACGAAAAAGGTGAACTCGAAGCAAGAGTAAATGTTTTAGAAGAATACATTAATTCAGGACAGATCAGCGCAGAACAACGGAGAGCATTTGATAATATTAACAATACTTTACAAGCTTTAATTGAAGGTATGGATTTCCTTGCTTAATTTTTTTCTGCTTTTGATTTCTATGAAAATACTATTTTGACAAAAATCTAGATTGCATAGTAGTTTATCAAGATAATGGATGGAGACCCAAACTTTTAAATGGTACCATCCGAAACGAATATATGAAAGATGATTCAATTTTACGGTTTATGTGTCCATTTGTCGACATGATATTATTCTGTAAGGAATATTTAAGTGATATTTAATGACGGGAATGACTTCAGCAGCTTTTAACGAAGGGTTTACTACATTGTCTACAGCACGTATGTACTTTCAGCTATCATTTAACGTACAAGCCGCAAAAACTCTTTACTACTGTGTCCATATTACTTTATGCAAACGCCACTAAAATCCCAAAATCTTTTATACCAGTATTTCGTAAAAGTAAAATCCGCAACTCTACTGATTCTTCAATGATCACAGAAAGTCAGAAATTCATTCAATAACAAAATACCGAAGTTACTGTCAAAATACAAATATACCCAAATTACATAAAATCAGTAAATTTCGTTAGGCTGTTCACGTGTTTCAAGGAGTATCCTTTTATCAGAAGCATTGGAATCAAATAATATGGAAAGCCATAATCCAAAATTAGTCAAAATTCCAAATATATCAAATTAGGAGGCTAAAATCAAATACTCGTCAAAACGGTGTTTGTCACAAAACTTTGCAAAAAATATTGCGAAAAATCCAACTAAGCTTACACTAAATAAAGAGAAACACACGTAACAATTGTTCTATTACATTCATATAAGGATCTGCTCTCCAATTGTAGTTTTTTCTAATTTCCTAATTTCCTCAAACAAACACCTTTACTCAGTTATATGTTATCATATACCTCATTAGCTGGAAAAGAAAGGACAAACTATCTTAAACTCTGTTTCACTTCCTTTAGATAATGGAAATTCTAAAATATCTCCTTTACTAGGACATTGATTTCAATAATATTATACATGTAAATCGAAAATGACTATACACAACTGAAAAACGATTCAACTTTTTTCTAAGACGTGCACAAACTTTGCATACATGTGCAATTTCATAGTTTTTGTCTTCTTTGTGGAAAAAATCTAAGAGTTGGATCATTTCATTTTGAGGGCAAGCAGGCAAGAGAATTAAAATGACTACCCATGTATGGCAAGGTGCACTCGTGTGTTTCAATGAATTTGGAGTTTGATTTCAAGTCCAAGGGTGTTGTTTACATTGTTAACGGAGATGGATATTGATTCAGAAGTCAAATGTACCATACAGAAATATAGGCATCACGGTTACTTAATATCATACAAAATAAGCCATTAATTTGTAAATGCTGACCACCGATTTGAACACCCCCCCCCCCCAAAAAAAAAAAAATAATAATTAAATAATTAAAAAAATAAAAATAAAACAAATGAAAAACAAAGGTAACAAAACATTATAAAAAACTAATAAAAACTAAAATTTACGATAAAAGGGATGATTTTGTTTTCAGTATTACTAATTTTCCTTTTCTTGACGGCGACGTTCCTCTAGCCCCATCGTACGGAGTTTATATTTCTCAACTGGTACTATTCGCAAGCGTTTGTTCTACTCTTGACGACTTCAATGAACGTAACCTTACTATCACTTCAAAACTTTTGCAGCAAGGTTACAGATTTCATAAATTGTTAAATACATTTAAAAAGTTTTATCGAAGATATGAACATTTGATATCTAAATATAATGTCACTCGCAAACAGTTTATTTCTAAGGACATTTCCCATCCTCGATTTTACGGAAATGTTGTTAAAAATGCCAGAAACTGATTAAAGATCCAGAAAAACTGGGATGTAACTTACATTCTTTACGCAATAGGGGATATCGACAGGATATTCTGCACGTGTCCGTTAAATTAGCTTTGGGGTCCAGTGACCTGAGGATTTTACACACATACTGGCCTCTCACTGATACTGCCGATGTCTACTGAAATACATGATGATTCTTTACCAAACCCATTGGGAGTTTTGAATTTGATTTTCCTTCCGTAGTGCGACAGTGTTTTACCAGCAGACTAGGCTCCTTGAGCTAGACGGCAGTTTAGCGGCGAGCATCTTTCAAAATTACGTTTTGTTCCCCCATTTTTCTTTTCTAGATTGTGGTCATGGAGTTAGTAGTCTACCTGTATGGGTTTTATTCGGCAGTTTAGCGGCGAGCGTTCCTTGACCCATCTTTCAAAATTACGTTTTGTTCCCCCATTTTTCTTTTCTAGATTGTGGTCATGGAGTTAGTAGTCTACCTGTATGGGTTTTATTCGTATGTTTATTATACTATAGGGAAATGGGACAGAGAGAGGGGAGGTCTGGGTAGCCATAAACTGGTTTAACCCTACCGCTGGCTTTTGCTAGTGCCGGTACCAAGTCCGGCTGTCCCGAGTTCCTATCGTTGTTTATGTTTGTCTTTTGTATTTTTATTGTGTTTTTTTTCTTGTGCAGTTCATATTTACTTTGTGGTATGTGGCTATGTTTTTCGGCCATTGTAGGTGTTTCCTGTTATCTTTTTTATTCCATTGCATTTTCCACATATATATTATACCTTATTGATTACATCTAATCGAGTGGACTTTTTTACCACACGTCTTTATTTCCCTCCATAATTGCATTCTTTTTATTTGGAACAGTGGGTTTCGGTCACTAAAAAAGCACACTACCTATGTTTACACACGATCAAAGTGAGGCTTTTTGTTGTTTTATGATTTGTTGACAGGTAAACCCGATGTTACCTAAATCAGAGTGATTGAGTCTTTGTGGCAATGGCCCGCTAAAAGATCGTTCATTTAAACATTTTAGGCATTTCTCAAAAGTGTTTTTCCTGCAAAATATTCAGACGTTATCAAAATGTGAAGGGTTTTAGAAGTGTACATTACATTTGCACATGTGTTCAAAATCTTGTGCCCAAATAAAAGATGAAGTTTTCTTTAATATAAAAAATCCGCTTCAATCTTTAAAAAGATAAGGTGAAAATGCTTAAGGATCCAAAATCACTAAAAACTACTATTACAATTATTACCTTTGTCTTGTTCTCAAGTTGGAATTTATTACGTGGCATCTCTTTGACTTTGCAGCATCAAGTAACTTTGTCAACATCTCTTGACTGTGTGAACATTTGCTACATCTAATGGGCTTTTATCGTGTCACTCTTTTCATCTGATATTTATAGATCATCACATGGCATTTTTCATATCACACCCTTTGTCAGCCCAAGGTCGTAATATCAGCCCGACAGCCGCCAGGCTCGAGTGATGATCTTTCGACCTAGGGCTGACGAAGGATGTGATATGAAAAATGACATGTAATGATTTTTTTATCATATACTTCAGCTATACAGAAAATTTCAACTGAACAATATTCTTAACACATATAAAATGCAGAATAAGTGTTTTGTTATTATAACTTATTTAATATGACAACAGCATGTGCAATTTTTATCGTTTTTTGCGGAAATACATGAACTTGTGGTTGATAACGCTTCCGAGTATTGACGAAAAGGCTTTTGATAATTACCAAAAGCAGTTGAAAATGATGTCATTTCAGCCCGCTTCGTTAGTTTGTGTTGAAATTGGAAAATATTGTTATAATTTCATGTTTTATCAAGGTGTAAAATATTTTACAAAAGGATATGGAGTAAATGAACATGAGACCATACACATATGTTAACTCCAACTGCAATAATTTTAATCACATTTCAACTACGTATATGATATTTATAATTATCTTATTTTTTTTCAGAACAGAAAAGAAGCAAATGTGTTATTTCATAGTTACGTCATGCGTACAAGCATATGATTGAAATTGTACAGCTACGCTGTGATAGAAAAGCAAATCAAGGAAAGTTAAAACACAAATAACTGAAATTCCTGTTTGTTTTGATGTCACATGTTGTTATGATACAATGGTTTAAATTATCTGTCTTCTAATTGTTTTGTATAACTTCACTATATACATTTAGTGTAATGCAATGGAAATTGTTTATTAAAGATATTAAGGTTCATGTCAAAGTTTTGCAGATTTTCTTCCGTCGTTGATCTGATTCGATGAAGGAACATCAAGGCGAATCGGCTGTGAATGGGCGGTGTAATTACAGAATTACCCTACTCTAATACAGTATCTATAATAAGAAAAATAAAATAACACTTATTTATCGAGTATGCATACAAAAGAACATAGCACTATCTGAAGTTTCATATTATTGAAATTACTCAGTTAACGAAACGCAACAAAAGAAAAACACTATAAATTTATACTACTCAACAAAAGAAACGACACACCATTAATTTTGTAAATAATTTTGTATTTCGCAATTTAAAGTTTAAATTTTAGTGTATTAATTTATTTAACGTTAAAAGGCATTTGTTCATTCCATTTTTAAATCAATTTCGAAACGGATAAAATGAAAATCCGAAATGCAAGTTTTTCGCTCGATGGTCGAGTTCGCCGTTAACTGATGGCTGATTTAAAATGTTTGGTGTCAATAATTAGAACACTTCATCATGCTAACAATTTGCCATCTTAAAAAGTGAAAAACAGTGTCTTATTTCAATGCCCTTTTAAATCCAAAATGAACGTGGACAATGACTTAGCGCGGCCAGATCGTCGGTCTTTGTTTTTGCCTTCGCAATTCATTGTTATGTAAAAAGAAGAACAAACTAAAGATAAATAACAAAATACCGACGTTACCGTTAATTTATTTTCTGCATATGCGCACTTCGACAACTTATTTCTCATCAGTGCAGATCAAACCAAAACATTTGGAAAGCCATAACCAAAAATCCTGTAACAAACTGATAGAGAACAAGTGATAAGTGATTAACGTAAAGCAAACATACTCATCAAATAACAAATCACGTGGCAGCAGGTCCCGTGAGACGTCACAACGCCAGGATTGCTTAACACGCGTTTTACACCAATGAGAACGCAGGTTGAAAGCGGAAAATAGGTCCGAGGAAATCATGGTCCACTTAGCAACAAAATTTGAAGTCAGTCGGTACGAAAATGTAATGGTTTAGTGGAAAGAAAACATTGACACACTCACTATTAACGTCTGCAAACAGAAAATCCGGATAATGACCTTGATCTTGACCGGAGATGGTTCAGAAATTGCATGAGACATTTTTGGGTGTAATGTTTATTCTTATGTGCAAAAAAATACATTTTGTCAACGAGTAATGGTTTTTTGCCAAAAAGTAAATTATTATTTTTGATAAAATCTGTGTATCGTTTCTTTTGTTGAGTAGTATATTTCAACTATTCTAACACTTTTTTGTTGCCAATCTTTTTGTTGTTTACAAATATTTTGCGAGGTTAATTTTGTTTTAATAGTTCATATCTAGCGTTATTGAAACTGTTGGTTTATTTGTTAAACCTTGTTTTCGTCCTAAATAGTGAGTAGTAGTTTGGTTCGTCGGTGATTCCGAAAGCAAAACTTTATAATTTCAATGTTAATTAGAAGAATATATGTAACAATCGACATTTTTCTGTGAAATTCTCACCGAGTTCAATTGATATTTTTTATTAACATGACAAATTTCTTAATATAAGCTCCAAAGTTTCGACGATGTAATGTAGGATAATCAATTACAATCAACTTTTTTTATCGTATTTTGCCGTCTTTCTAATAAGGACTATAAGGATTACGACACGGTATGAGAAAATATAACGTGGGGAAAAACTTACTCATTATTTGTTAAATTTCATGCATGGTCATAAGTTAAATGGCAGGGCAGGGTATTTACTGTACTTAAACGAGAATCAACGCCCGAATGATTTACTGGTTTTTATTAAGGAGTTGAAAACTATGGAAAGATTGAAAAATCTAACAGTAAAAAGACTACACAAGTTCCACAAACCAACAGAGGAAAAGTTACTGTAAATTCGGATTCTATTTATTTTGTTACTTCACGAACCAATTATAACAAAATTCCAACCGTACATTTACGGTGTAGATTATCACAATTGTACAGGTAATCACAAAAACTAAATCAGTTGGTTGTTGAAAAGATAATTCGCCAATATGGCCATATTTAGATTTGAACATAAAATCTAAATCACACTCATGTGCAAATTTTTATAATTATTGAGGCAGACGAAATATTTATATTTGTTATTATCTTCAGAAGAAACAAAATTAAACCTCTTCCCTTCTAAAAAGCATCATTCTTTGATTTATAATGTTTAAGCATACTTGCATATGCAAGGAAAAATTATTAAAATTAAGATATAAGAATCTAGTACAACCTTATCATTTTTCGTATTGAAAAAAGAGCTGATTTAATGATTTCAATAATATGACATTATATTAACTGTTTATTTATTTATTCATTTATTTTTGGAAGACCTAAACTGGGTTTTTTATGCATTAAAGTGGCTCACTCATCAGATTTTTGATTTTGTGTCAGATTTCGGAACTATTGTGGGTTTCTTCAATTCATTGGCTGAAAGAATTTTAAGCACGGACCCCCACTTTTTATTTCATGAATGTCTTCCATATGTCAAATTAAAACAGCTTACAATTTTTATAAAATTATTAATAAAACCTCTAAGCTTTTAGACAAAACAAATTGTCCTAATTTTAAATTAAGGGAAAGTCCAAAGAAAAATCTATTTCCTGTCATTTTTTTAATGTCTTGTATCTCCGTAAAAAGCACATGGACCTATATATTTCTTTTTAAAATTTCATAAAGTCTACAATGCTTAATCAATTGAACTTGCTATGAGGTATGAGTAATGCTCATTGATGAAGGCCTCATGGTGACTTCAAGATGAAGAACAACAATAAAAGCGTTGTTCGAATGCTGTGTTACCATGTATTTGTAGAGATTTTGTCTCATTTGCATTTACTCCATATCCCTTCATTGTTAATTTAATCAATTGAAATAGATTTCAAGAAATCTTCGATGTAAACGACATCAGAAATGAGCCTCCTTAAAATGTAAAGATTGGAGGCTTGTTTATAGTGTAGACTTTGGTATATTTCTTGCTTTTGAATGTTTCAAAGTCATACACCAGCTGAATGTATGACGGCAATAGAATACCAACAAAAAACGTATGTTGTAATTTTACAAGCATTTTTAAAATTCAACGAGAACACAGAAATCAATGACATTTAAGAGGCACTACAACATTCAAAACTAAGGCACTTACAGTAAATACCATAAAAGCGGAGATAAAGCAAATTAATGATGGAATTTGTATACCTCAAAAGGAGTATGCAAAGAGAAAAAATTAAAAGCAATTTAACATTAGCAATATCTTATTAAGCCCAATTTCATAGCAATGAATAATTGTAAAATCAGGACTAAATAATATTTATGTTATATTTCCCATTTTATAAATCTAAAATTTCAAGTTATTTATACATTTTGAAATTTTGAATTTACAAAATGGAAATATAACATTTATATGCTTCAATTAATTTTGGTTGTTAGTTTTATCTTCTTGATTTAAACAGAAGGGTCACATTTATTGAATACTAGTAAAATGTTGTGCAAGCAGTATTTTAGCAACAGATGACAGCAGTTGTAAGAACATTTTTCCACTTAATTTTATGTTTATTGACAACCCCGCATCAATTATTTATTGCGAAGATACATGAATGTAGCGTTGCTCGACATTTAGCAATGAATTCCACTCAAACCGCTGCTAGGCGCCGTCTTGAACTTCCTAAGAGGAATTAGCATAGCTCATTGTCGAATCCCTCATGGTGACTTTTAGATGAAGAACAACAATAAAAGCGTTGTTCATTTGCTTAGTTTGATTTGTAGAAACTTTGTCTCATGTGCATGTACTCCATATTCTTTCATTGCTATTTAGGTATATATCATATAGAACAATATTGATATCGGAAATACCAAGTAACACAGACAACACATAAGTACGACACAAAAAATGGATACACATACAAATGAACAACACGGACTCAATATACAACCATTGGTGAGGTCAGGTGCACCGATAGCAAGAGAATTCTTATAGTACACCTGTCATGTTGAACACATCGATTCTGGTAGTGAAGTCAAATCCAGTGAAAAGAAAAGTTAAAGGGAAATATCTGTTGTCATTTTGGAAATAGGATCCTGTAGCGGTCCGTAAGCTTTTTATGTCGATCTTAAAACTCCTGCAGTGATGATTCCAAGTTTCCGGCAACATGCCATTGTTTACGTAACCTATTTGTAAGGAATCGGGCTCCATCAAGGTAGTCGTTGTTTCGACTACAGGCCCTTGAGTGAATTGCAAAAATGTAAATATGGATAATTAAAATATCCGTCGAGTCCCTTGGTCCTTCAATAGTGACTTGACCGTGGATTCGTATTACCCTACTAAGCCTAATCCTACATCTCATGTGTTACTATCAGATAAAGCTACAAGTACATTGGACGATGAAATTTTCGCGAAGGTTTTATTTTCGCCAATTTTAAACAATACAAACATAAGTGAGAATCGCAAAAATATAACTCTGCGAATAAGTTTAGGAATCAAAATAGAAAAATAACCGCTTCTACGGTAGACCAAGAGGAAGTTACATTTTATCTATTTCTTTTTAAATACCACTTAATATGAACTTATCATTTCTTATATTTCGATGTGCCCCGTGTTGTCTATCGATATTTTAGTCCTAAGGGACCGACCATTTAACTTGAAAGGGGGGTATGGTTTTTTTTTCTAAAAAAAATATTCTGGATCTGATTTTATGTGAAAAAAATATTTTTGCTGCCAAAATGATGAAAAAAAAATTTCTGACGGAGGCTTTCTGTCCAAAAAAATAATGTTAATTTTGAAAAAAATATTTTGTTGATACACGTGAAAAAAATAAATAAATTGTTTCGTATGAAGCGCGAAAAAAATTTTCTCTCCAGAAAAAAAAAACCATAACCCCCCCTTCAGGTTAAATGGTCGGTCCCTAATTTTTGTTTTTCGTCGGGCTACTTAATGACACATATTTGAGGGCAGACATTGCCCGGTTTTACTTTTTTTTCATTGGTTGCTTCAATGACATATTTTAGCAGCGATCGATGTGGCTCAACATTTTTTTTTATACAAGTGCACGCTAGGGGCCTTCTTGATCTCGCTTGAGGGGTTGAATATTGTTCACCTCTGATTGAAGATCCACAGGCGACATTAAGATGTAGACAGGAATAAAAGCCCTGTCCTTGATAAACTGGAGTTTTCTATGTATCGTGTGGGTTTTTGTCACATGTTACATTCACTCCATACCTTCATTTTTTTTTATTATTATTCCTACCATTGCTAGCTATCAGACATTAAATATAAGTTAAGGTCAGCATGAAAATTATAATAATAAAGTATCTGTGTTAATAATGGAAACAATTAACTCTTCTTAAGCTATAATTGTACTTCCAATTTTTTTCTTTGAAACAAAATTTATTAGAAATAACACATTTGTAAACCGTAACCGATTTGTTTTTATCAAGATTTTGTGCATTTTTCAGCCAATGCTTTCCGGGCGGACGGCCTGATTAAAGCGATGTTCACGAATAAAATTATTCCACAATATTACAGCTTTATACGAAAATCACTTTTAAGAAGTCTATCCAATTAGCTCATCCGAATTTCGAGCCGTGAAATTGAAATTTCAAGGATTTTGCATGGAAATGATACGGAAAATGACTATGAGGGGATAATATTTAAAAATCTATTTTAGATTTTGTTCAAACTTTGCGTGTGTTTTGAAATCATTATATTGTTTTCATATAAAAGATAAAAATTAGGGGTAACCGTTTTGAAATGAGAGAGATAAATTGCAAAACGTTAATTCATCTAGTGAAATCCACATTTGAAACTCTTTTATCAAATAACACAATACCGGTCTTGCTGTTAATTTAGTTTCAGCATATGCGCATTTCGACAACTTATGTCTCTTCAGTATAAATCAAGTCAAACATTTGGAAGTCCATAAATCAGAATACGTTTAAACGCTGAAAGAGAACAAATGATCTAAAGGAAAGAATTTTTTGAAAGTTTAGAAACCCATATTTCAACTAAGGACAGAGCTATGCATAAGGGAGATACTCCTTAGGTTTAGACAAAATTCTGTAAAATTTAGATCTTGCAGGTTTTAAACTAAAAAAACGGTTTTCGGATCTACATGGAAGTATTGACTACTGGGTTGGTGAGTACCCTTGGGGACTAACAGTACACCAGCAGAGGTACCGGCCCAGTGGTAACAAATAATACAATACTGAACTTACTATCAATTTAGTTTCTGCATATGCGCATTTCGACAACTTATGTCTCTTCAGTGCAAATCAAGTCAAAACATTTGGAAGTACATAAACCGAAATATGTTTAAACTCTGAAAGAGAACAAATGATCAAAGGATCTGAAAAGAAAACCCAAATTTCAGCTTAGGACAGAGCTTTGCATATGGGAGATACTCCTTAGTTTTAGACAAAATTTTGTAACATTTATATACTGCAAGTTTTAAACTAAAACTCGGTTTTCTGTCAGCACCGAAGTACTGACTACTAGATTTGTGAATGAATTATCCCCTTGAGGAATTTCTGTGTGTTGTAAAACCAGCGAAAGATTTACAGTTTTTGTGTTTTAGTTCAACTTATTTTATGAAAAATTTGTAAAAGGGAGGAGGAAAAAATTTATAATATAATTGTACTTCCAAATTTTGAAACAAAATTTATAAGAAAACGCATTTTGTAAACCGTAACCGACTTGTTTTTTATTAAGATTTTGTACTTTTTTCAGCGAACGCTTTCTACTTCAAAAAAGATTTAAAGTTTCTGTGTTTTAGTTCAACTTATTTTATGGAAATGTTGTAAAGGGAGAAGGAAAAAATGTCAAATAGTTGGAATTCTCTTTACTTTTTATGTACTATTCTGTTAAATTTCTTAATGTATGGAACCTAAATGAACAAATATTGAACAAAAATGACGGAACCAGTGAGACGCCTTAACGTGAGCAATGATAGTTCGGGCCCTCTTTAATTAACTATAGGGTACGAGTATTTGAGTCGTTTTGAAATAGTGTATTTACCGTCTTGAACTTACTGAAAGGTCTGAGTGAGTGTTTTACCATCCTGAACTTATTACGAGGTCCGAGTGTTTGAGCTGTCTTTAACTTATTTCAGAGTGTTTCAGAGTTTCAGACCGTCGTGATCTTACTGTAAGGTATAAGTAACAACATACCGAAGTTACTGTAAATTTAACTTCTGCATATGCGTATAATTTTGCATATAATTGTTTTCTCATTGTGAAAGAACCTATCGGGACTGAGGATCAACACAGGTAATTAAGCGTTGCCCTATTTGCTCTATTAAAAAAAAACAATGCTAACTGTTACAGGTAAGTAGCGGTGAATTGTTAAAAGAAAACCAAATATTTTATATACATGACAAAAAAGAATGACAGTAAATGAAGGTGATAACAAAAATTACCGAGCGAAATTGTCAAAAGCCGAAATCCAAGAGGCAAAAAAAAAACAAAGCTGGTGCGCATCCACTGGAAAAAATGCCAACCGTACAGGTGATGACTTGGTACAGTCAATTCAGAAGAAATTGTGTGTTTAACCAGTTTTATGGCATCATTCCAATGCAGCACTGTCCGGTAGTATCTCAACTGCAGTAAATATTAAGGGCGACTATGATCACTGTCATGAGATTTAACTTCTGTGGTATAACATATCGACTTTTTACCTGCAACCGATTTTGCTTAACACGAATTATTTTTCATGTCGATTTCAAGGAATTGCATGAATACGATTGATTGGTTGATGTTTTCCGCCAACTATATTGTTGCGAGAACTGTTAAATATATTGAAAATTAGCATGAATATTTTAGGAGTAAATATACATCTTTTTCTAAATCCATAATTATGATTAGAAATTAAAAAGAACCAAAATTTTGTACAAAATAATCCAAATTTTCATCTTTTCTTACTTAGACATTACGTCGACTGTCGTCATAAATTGACTATCGAGACTTAACGACGATTGCATATTCAAACCATTGAATGGTCTAATCTCTGACTGATATGAACCTTTTTAAGGCCTTTCATTTCGATTAATGATTAATTATGTGTTTACCAAAAGATTATAACCTAGTTCCATGGATTAAAATCAACTTGGTTTTATATGTAATATTTTATGGAAACAAATTAGCCGAGATTTTTTCACCACAATTATAACTTTATTTTAACCGACATATATTTTACCCCTTGTCTTACCTTCCATGTTGGACTTGGAAATCCTGTCTCTTTTAACAATATCTAGTTTTAAAGTATGGGAAGACTACTAGACGTGTTTCGCAAAAATAGAAAAACAATAGAGGAGTCGTGTCACGGGAAAGTTAATGATATTGTTCTCAAACTGAGAGAACATGGAGTTTTTACAGAGAAGGAGAAAAATGAAATACCGAGCGGCAATACTTATCTTGATGTATTCGAGATATTCACTCGTATTGAGACAAATGGAAAATATACAGAATTTGTTTCAGCTTTAAAAGAAGTGGATCTGCTCGCAGTGGCTGAAATCGTTAACCGTAAGTTAAAGTTACAAATTAAAAAAGTAAAAAAAGGAGTAACCAGGGAATTTGTATAATTTTCTATTAATCATTCAACACAGACTTGTATGATGTCTTATCTAATCGCATATCATTATCAATTATCATGAATAGCATCAGTTAGAAAGTTTGATACTTGCAAATTGTTATCATTTTCTTCATCTTCAAGAAAGTGGACTGTACATTTCGAAACTTCCTAACTTTTTTAAATAAATTACTTAAACCAATGCAAACTTTTCAGTCAAAAGTGTTTTTGGGGCAAAATGTGCATATGCAGAAACTAAATTCACAGTAACTTCGGTATTTTCTTATTTGTACTATTGTATTGATTGTATTGATTGTTTAATGAGCATTTACTCCATATCCTTTCATTTAATGTTGTAAGAGTAAAGTAAACAGCTTCAGGCAATTAATTTAGTAATGGAAATAAACCCATATTTATATATGTCTTTTATCTTCATTTGTGTCGTTTACCATTTATAGCCTCATAATCAATTGTCTATTGGGTATACATTGAATTCGAATAATTATACAAAACTAATGAGAAAACTCTGTCGGTTATCTCCCTGTACCAAGTTAGTTTTATGGTCAAAGTGGAGAAAATTTTAATTTCAATATCAAAAAAGGTATTGATATGAAAATTAAAATTATCCCCACTTTAACTATATATAACTTACTTGGTACAGTGAGATATTGATTATTGCAAAATATTCAACGAATGATTAAAAAAACTCAGTAATTACATGTACTAACTGGAATAATTCAAGCCCTCTCTGTATTCGATTCTCTCTTTAGAGAAAGGGATATAATGACTGGATTATTTGGGTTAAGTAACTATTACTGCAATTTCCGTCATACCTTAAGCTGCATTTTCTCCGAGACGTTTACTCAATGACAACGTTGACGTCTATATTATAACATTAATTCCTAAAATGAAACTTTTGAAATAATTTCACAGTTCATTATTACTTTTATTTCACTGAAAATTTACCAATATTCCCTCGTCCTTTATGTAATAGGCATTTTCTTGAAAATCTTTCAGTTTTGTTAGATATAGATAACATATAGATAACATAAAGTGAAAATACTATTGTTAGTGGAGTTTGATTTTTTGTGGATTTCGTGGTTCTCTGAAACCAAGAAATTAAGTTCTATACTGTGAATTTTGATTCTGCATATGCACATTTCGACAACTTATGTCTCTTCAGTGCAGATAAAATCTAAACATTTAGAAGACCATAAAATGAATATTTTAGTGTATAGAATTTGAAACCAAGAATGTAAATACCCACGAAACAATTATATTTATAACAACAATGCACGAATATTGGTTATTATGAATAAAAGGACTTCCACACACAGTCATTTTGATTCCTGCAGATGGTCATTTCAACACATCATGTCTTTTTTGAGCAAATCAAATCAAGTTCAAAAGACATGTATAGGCTGATAGAAACATAACTTTGGTATTTTGGTATTCATTACCAGTGGATCGATTCCTGTACTGATGGACTCCTGGTCTCCGCGGGTATCCAGGAAGTCAGTAGGTCAGTCCTTACCTGAAAACCGATATTATTTAAAATTAGCAGTACCTATATTCTTGAAAATTGTGCTTCAAACTAAGTAGTATTGCCCACTTACAGAGATCTGTCCTAACTGATTTTTGTTTTTCATTTAGACATCTTTGGTTAATTCAAATGAACGGTAAATGGTAAGACAAACGTTTTGCTTTGATATTCACTGAATAGACATAAGTTGCAATATGCAGAAACTTAATTACCGTAACATTTATAGTCACTGGACCGATGTCTTTGCTGATGGACTGTAGTCCACGAAGGTAGTCAGCAACCAAGTAGTAAGTAGTTCAGTGCTAATGCAAAAAGCAATTTCATTTGGAAACTTGTAATATCTAAATTCTTGAAAATTATGTTTAAAACTATGGGTATTTTCTTTGTGTAAAAGTCTGTCCTCAGCCGAGTTTGGCTTTTTATTTTGTGGTAATTAATAACATAATACCAAAGTTACAGCAAATTTTATTTTGTAGAATGCGTTTTCGACAACGTATGTTTCTTCAGTAATGATCAAATCAGACGTTTTGCAGACCATAAACCGAAACATGTGTAAAAGCTGATAGAATAAGATCTAAATAGAAAAGCCAAAATGAGCTAAGGAGAGGGCTATGAAAGAGGGAGATATTCCTTAGTTTTTCTTAAATACGTCGGCAATTGAATACCGAAGCAAAAATGATGAATGGATGAATTCCAAAAATCAAAAATCTGAAATCACGGCAATTCATATCCAACACGAATTGTGACAGCATTACAAATGCAAAACAAATAAGCAAGAATGGACAAAAACGCCACAAAACTAAAGCACAAGCAGTGTTAACCCCTACAAAAACTGAAGCATCATCAGGTGCTCCGGAAGGGCAAGCAATCTCTGCTACACGGGTGGCACCCGTCACGTTGTCAAAGTCCGGTTTTGTCAAAGTCGGTGATTGTCAGTCCAGCTATAAACTCTGGATCTACTCAAAGATATCTATTCTCTTAAATTTAAATATCGCAAATTTTCAAGTAGAATAGGTTTTCGGGCCAGCATCGAAGTACTGGCTACTTGGTTGGTGAATACCATCCGTGATTAAAAGACCACCAGGAAGGCATCGACTCAGCTGTCGAAATTAGTTTCTGCATATAGCCGAAAACTTATATTTATTCTATGCAGGTGGGTTCATACTGCTGGTACTAGTTTTGTGGCGTTTTTGTTAATTTGCTTTGTCTTTTTCATGCTGTATCAATTTGTGTTGGATATGAATTGCAGTAGTTTTGTGGGTTTTTTCATTATTATTTTGGAATTCCCCTTTACTCCTTTTTGCTTCGGTATTCGTTTGCCGATGTATTGAGAAATGGAAATCCATAATTCGAAGTATGTGTAAAATGTGATACAGAAAAAAATTACCCATAAGTTTAAATAAAAAAAGCCAAAATTATCCAAGGACATACTTTTTTTCAACCGCACGAATAGTTGTTCATTAAAAGGGCCTCATAGTCACTTCAAGATGGAGAACAACAATAAAAGCGATGTTCCATTGCTTTGTTTTACCATGTTTTTGTAGAGACTCTGTCTCATGTGAATTTACTTCATATCACTTCATTTCTTATATTGGGTTGGGTCATTCAAGCTAATCTTTTTTTTATACACCTAGTTACTATTCAAGGGCGAAAGGACCTGTTATACAGGACTCCGAAATCAACTTCTTTATTCAGCGTAAATTCAGAATAAGGTCTTACAAGGATCCGGGACTGACTATGTCAATTTTCAGAAACCGGTTTTCTCGGGGTCCCGGAACCATATTACCATATTTCTCCTACACATTTTTTTTTGCCACCGTATATATTCTTTTTCCTAAATTACTATTTTTTATGGATATAAAATCCGAGAATCAAACATTTTTATCTAATTAACAAGCATAGATTGTTGAAGACCGCAAGACTAATTTCTGAAATATAGGACAGGAATAAAATGCGCTCGTCAGGATTTTCACAGAGACATTTAGACATATGTAAATTAATTTCTCTCGTTTTCAGGTATTTTGTTTGACTTTTTATCAAATGAACATTCCCTCCGTGGCTATCATTCCTTTACCTGACCTTTTTAATGGTTTTATATAGTTTTTAACGTAATCTAACACTAAATATATACTAAAATTATGACAAGTTTAAAGAATTTCTACATATTGGATTGTAAATCCGACCAATAGTTCAACTTTTAAGAATGAGAATGCCGGAAAGGTCATCGTTTGTAAAATAAACATTACTTGGTTAAATTAATTTTTAACATAGACTTGTTCAAACGATTACAACAATGGCAGACAGACTGAAGAAAAAGTTGTGTACTTTATGATATGCAATATCTCCGAATAATATCCGTAAATGATTTGTTATTCAGGATAAAAACTCACATTATACAAATGATGGCTACACCCTGCTGATGAAATAAGATATATTGTGTCTGCCTCTATACCCATTCCACAATTCAAAACAAGACGTACTTGGGGCATGATCTTCATGAATACATATTTTTTCTTGTTGCAGGATCACTGGAGAGTAATTTTGTAAAAGAACTTAGAAACACAAGCGTAGTAGTTGGCGAGGAATTTTCCCTAGTTTGTAAACTGAACAAAGATTACGCTGTAAAATGGTACAAAGATGGAAAAGAACTATTTGCTGGAGGGAATTTGAGATTTAAACATAAGGATATCAAACATAGCCTTATCTTTAATTGTATACATAAGGAGGATGCTGGTGAATATACATGCAAATGTGGTGTTGCAAAAACCACATGCACATTGATAGTTGAAGGTAGTTTGTTTTAATCTTAACAAACAAACTGAACAGAAACTTTTGTAATACTTTTAATAAATTGGATTGAACACACGAACATATTACATACATGGATAAGAAAAATATAGATACAAAGAGAACAAGCATGGAAGGGATATGGAGTAAATCACATGAAACAAAAAGTCTCTCGAAATACATGGTAAAACAAAGCAATGGAAAATGCTTTTATTGTTTTTCTTCATCTTGAAGTCACTATTAGGCCTTCAACAATTAGTTTTGTTTATACCTCATGGTAAGTTCAAGACGGCCCCTATCACATTCGTTGGTAGATGTCAGGCAACGCTACATCCATGCCACTTACAGATATGAAAAAGTATTCTTTATTAGAGATGACGAGAACAGCTACATTGTAATTTATAGTTATTAAAGAGCTAACTACTTTCGGATGCAAAATAATTTGTCTAGAAGAACCATAAACTTGAAATGATCGAATAGGCAGTAAATAGTCTTTTAAAGGAAGTTGTGCAAAAAAGTAATTGATTATTATTCTATTGTATCCTTTCTGTGTTTTGTCCTTGTTTGTCATTTTGTGCCATTTTTGTCACTCCATATTTCAATGTTTTTGGATGCTTTATTTAAGATTTCTCCTCTCTCTAATTATTTGTTATCATTTTTATACTTTTGTAATGCATGGAGTTTTGTTAATGATTATTTTAAAGAGTTTTCGGATGAATGAAACGTTTTAAAGTTTATAGTATACTATTTGACCGTCGTCAATAAAAATGTCACGAGTGCCGAACATCGCAGAAGGATTAAACGAGTTGCGGAACTTGTTCCGCAACGAGTTTAATCCACTGCGTTGAGAGACACAAGTGACATTTGTATTGATATTCATGATGGTAGATTAGTTTTGCTTTTTCTTATATAGATTTTCTTCTCAAAAACCGAGATTTTAGATGCGGATTTTTTTTCATTTCAATACGCCAGTTGTTTACTTGACGACGACATTGAAAAGATATTGCGACGTCGCTTCATTAAGACGTAATCCAGTGACTAGAAATCCCTTTTCACCGGTGACAATATGACATTTATAAATGAGAAAATTCGATAAATCACCACTATCTATATAATAATTTGTCTTTATTTATGTTATCCTTGAGCTTGACTTTTAAGTGTCAAAATTAAAAGAGAAACAGTAGTTGAATAAGGTAACCATGTGCGAATCAATGCGATCATTATCAGAGTCTAAACTATAGATGCGATTCCGATAAAGGAATTATTACTGTCATAATATCAATAATGTTTACGACAGTAATAATGATTTTTTCAACAACCGCATATATTGTTTTGACTATCATAATGATCTCGTCGATTCGCACTTGGTCGATAGTGAATACTAGTAGTACAGATTTATCGATTTTATGTATCGCTATTATGCAAAGAACTGCCCTCAGCTGGTTTAAGCACTTCTTCCTTGTGTGTGTGTTGCTCGCTCTCTATCAATTCTTTAATAAGCAATGAAGGGATATGGAGTAAAAGCAAATGAAACAAAATCTACACAAATACGTGAGAAAAACAAGCAATGGAACGACGCTTTTATTGTTGTTCTTAATCTTCAAGTCACCATGAGGCCTTCAACAATGAATTATGCTCATACCTCACAGTAAGTTCAAGACGGCCCTTAGCACTGGTTCAAGCGGAATTCATTGCTGGATGTCGAGCAACGCTACATCCATGTTTATTATGTCATGGATGCGGGATCGTCAACAAACATAAAAACAACTGGCAAAGTATTCTTACAATTGCTGTCATCCATTGCCCGACAAAAAGACCAATAGAAGACAAACACAACGTTTAAACACCCACAGGGCACTCATCGAGTAAATAGTAAGAAAACTTGGCATAATAAAATTATGAGATGCGGGCACAATAATCAGATGGTCGTAATAATAATTTTGAAAACACACAAAAAAGCATCATTGAATTTTGATATCCAGATTGAATTGTTTTATTGCACTTAAAGAAGTGACCATCTGCAGGGACACATTCACTGTAACTTTGGTATATTGAAAATGTAGCTCATTTTATAATACTGATATTGTGAAAAAATATCAACTTTTGGTAATTAAATTAACATTCATTACATTTTCTATTAATTCAAAAAACAATTGCATTAGAATACAGTTGGAACAAAGCGTCAGATTACATCGAAGTCCAGAGATAAGGCAAAAACGGAATGAACGATGACGGAAGAGTAAAGACACTACATACCCACACAACACACGAACACCACTGATACAGAACTAAAAACTAAAAGTACTGACAGTTTGAAATAAAAACAACAGAGTAAAAACAGGTGTTCCGGAAGGGTAAGCGTGTCCTGCTCTGTATGCAGCTCCCGTCTCCATATCGATTGGTCAATCGTTCATGTCATATCCGGCGAGACGTGAATCTAGCTGAAAATGTCAGTTCTCATTTGTGATACTGACATTTCATTTCTATCAATGATGTCGTGGTGACAGCCATAGAAAATGAAATGACGTTTACAAACAAGTGCTGAAATTTGATCTTTATGTTGCAGATGTATAGGTACAAGTGAGTCTACTGAATATGACGATCACAATACGGGACTTTCTAGAAATTTAAGTTTGAAATGAGTGTCTCAATACCAGTAAGAGGGAATAACTGGATTTCTGAACTTAGATTGAAAAAATGTTTTCCTTCTAAAAACAAACTATATGTTAACTTGATGTATACTTATAACTTTTCCTACATGACAACCGTATAACTTGATTTTTAATTTCTAATTCACGAAAAAAGATTAAATTAAAACGCTACAAATAGATTAAACATAATTCGCTCTTAAATTAGTGATACGAACCATATGTTTTCAGTATAATTGAAGAACCATGTCGGTGATAACAATAATTTCGAAATCAATGTACATTGTTATTACATATAATACTAGTAGACATATTTTATTTACGGAGAGTTGACAGGATGTGGCTATTCAAGTGATAAAATGAGTGTTGTTTATATTTCACCCCCTGCTTTGTCTTTCTGCCTCTTGAAATTTAGCTCTTGACATTCTGTCCGGATATTTTGTTATCTGCCCTACTAACTGTGAATATACTTATATTGTAGATCTTAGAGTAATGGAGGGTCTACAGGATGTGACAGTTAAAGCAAACCAAAAACTGCTATTATGTTGTAATCTGAATGCCAAATGCAAGAATATTGGATGGTTAAGAAATGGAGGCGACATACCTTACAAGGCCTCAACATCAATATCAAAAGAGGATAATACCTATCTCTACAAACTGGAAATAGAACGAGCCAAATTGGAGTATACCGGAGAGTACACATGTCGCTATTTAGATACTAAAACAAGCTGTAAAGTAACAGTAGAGGTGACTATTAGGTAGTACGGGAGAATTGCGCATCATTCTTGCGCATGTGACAAAAACTGGAATTCACTATGGGAACGTTGTCGAAACCATTTCCAATATCTTGTAATAGTTAAGTTTGATGAAATATGCCACATATCGGACATTTCAGCTAACTCCAGTTCAATTAAGGGGAGTTAATTTGTATAGAAATAATAGAAAAAAATGTGTTTTTCGCGATTTATTCAAAAATAAGTTCGGTGACCCCCAATTTTTTTTCATGGAAATTGAAGGACAGTATATTAACTATTAATTTACCAGTTTTTAAAGAATTCTATCTGATGTAACTAAAATAATTTAAAATTTTGTTAGAATTTGCTAATTTTCCCTATTATTTCAACCAAAATAGCAGATTTTTACATTTCATATTTCATTCTTATATGGCCGGTGACNAATATGTCAACAACTTCACTTTTATACGAACTAGATGACGCTAAAGATAGACTAAAGCAAAATGAGGATGAGACAAGATCAACAGAAACAAATCTAGCGGCAGCTCAAACAACAGTACAAGAAAAACAACATGAAGTAACATCTAGTGAAGCTGAAATCGAGAGTTGTAAGGATTTAATCAGAAAGCAAGAGAAAAAGTTAAGACAACGGGAGGCTGAATTGGAAAACAGGGAAAAATATATAAGCGAACTAGAAAAGAGAGAAAAGAGGTTACAGCAACACTATGAAGAACTGAAACAAAAATATGATGGCTTAGAAGATGCTAAAAATAACGTTGATTCAATACAGAAGAAAATGATTAGATTACAGGAAGAAAAGGGCCAGCTGGAAAAAAGAATAAATATTTTAGAAGAATATATTAATTCAGGACAGATAAGTGCACATCAAAAAGAAGTAAATGATGATATTAAAAGATCTTTGAATGCTATCATTGAAGGTAAATGTATATAATTTGTACTGCATGTTTACTTGGCTCATCCAAACTTTATATAGAATGACCAATAAAATAAGATTAAAGATTGCTTGTCTGATTTTAGACTCAGCTCTGTAAGAGTAAGACCTTGTTCGCCGAAAGAGTAAGCGTCCCCTTTTGTGTATGCAACACCCATCAGCCCAAAGAAAAGTTCGAAGTTATAGAAATAGTGAGACAATTTGATGCTTCAGATTTACTAGTATGTAAATAAACAATTAAAAGAACTTGCGAACACAGTTTTTCTTCACTTTTCCTCAAACGCACGAAGGAGAAGTTTTCCGGTTAGTAGTAAGCAACTGTTGTTAAAGTGTTTAAGCTATCGTAAAAACGCTTCCAGGCACTAAATTGTATGTAAATATGTCCTTTGTTAGATGTGATATAAAAAAAATCTACAATGTTGCACATAAAGTGTACCATAGATATAGTCATGGTCAGTGTCACAAATGCTTTGCAACCAACAGAAAAATAGCCCTTAGTGTCCGTAACAACTATATGTCAATACACAGAGTCCAATATGTATATGAGAAAAAGGGCACAATTTTTCTTTAAACCTGTTTACCTGTTAAATAATTGTTTATCCGGCAAACACAATTGAACAAAAACGTTATATGATTTTTATGTCCTATATGCCGCTTGTTTAGGGTGTCCCAATACCCCATATCCCGGTAAATATGGACTATAAAATCACCTAGATAATCGAAGATATTCTGCTGAAGTGAAATATCCAGGTAAATCCTGCAATTTGATTGGTTATCTTGACAGGGGATATGAGACCGTATCCCCGTGGTAGCAAAATCACAATTTTTAAACGCCTTTAAAAGAAAAATTGTAGCACTTCTAGCAGAATATAAAAGTTATTCGGGCTTCACAGGGGATACGGGTTCATATTCCCTGTCTGTGTCCTATCTCCCCTTCGCCTGACGTCTCAGGGGATATAAAACACAGACAGGGAATATGGACCCGTATCCCCTGTGAAGATTCCCGAATAACATATAATATCCCATTCATTATTGAAATATCCAAAATCCCATGGTAAAATTACTCCGTATCTGTCAGTTTTGTCTTAAATTTCCATTGCTAAAAGTAATAAATATCCCATTTCCAAATATAACCTAAACAATCCTCCTAGATACTGAAATTGGCCTGCTATGTTGATATTTTAAAACATGAGTATTTCCTTCTGACTGTTTTTTTTACTATTTATGGATAATGGCTTCCCTCTTATTTGATTCTCGATACTGCTGATAAAGATAACATGTACCTCTTGAAGCACATGTACATACAGCATGTCAAAATTTACCTTTTTTGTTTTGTTTTTTTATTTGTTTTTGTTTTTGTTTTTGTTTTGTTTTTGTTTTTGGTTTTTGGTTTGTTTTTTTTTTGTTTATTTGTTGTTTTTTCTTTTTTGCTTTTAGCATACTTGCATATAATACGTTATAGAAGAGCTTATCATGGACGTTTTTACAAGAATTCTACATCGCCTTTCCATGAAATAGCATTACTTTTTCATATCCTTTCACTTTTTGATTACCCGTAAATCTATTAGGATTCATAATTTAAACATGAAATCGTGGAAAACGTGCAAGTTGTTTCTAACTATTTTAAAGTTTCTATACAATAAAGAAACTATGTATAAGATACCGTACATTTCGAACAAAAGAAGTGGCCGGTATTGAATCTGGGAGGCTTCTTTTTCCGCACGAGTGCTCAGGTGAAGGCCGAGGGGGCGTTAGCCCCCGAGGCTTTTACCTGAGTACGAGTGCGGAAAAAGATGTCATCCAGATTCAATACCGGCTTCTTTTTTGTTTGAAATGTACGGTATCTAACTTGTACCACCAAAAAAAACTATTTATTTATATCTTTTACGACTTTTAATATTCTTTGATTCATTTTCATTTACATAAGTACGTAAATTAACAACAAAATTCTCCATGATTTGGTGGTGTAATTGCTAGCGAGCTCGCCTTACAACATAATAGTAAAGGTAGTGACAAGGATTCGAATATCGTCTAGGGTATCAAACCATTTTTGCGAAGTTTTATATCAGCTACTGATTGGTAAGATACAGCAAAATTCGAAGCACCTGCGCGTTTCATAAAACGGCCTAATCAAACAATGTGCACGATCTGGGTGTTATCTGTCAATCAATCGTACGCTGATCATATGCAATTTAATTACATTCACCTATCGAATAAAAGGCGTTAATCTGTACGTCAATCAATTATCTGTTTTAAAGGGAAAATCCGCAATATTATTTTCCTGTTTAATAAATTGGCACGTAACATGTATATTATTGTTTTATTCAAATAGATAAGTCCATGCATCAGATCGATATTTCAGTACATATTCCATTTATATAGAAATGTTGAGTTAAGGTTGCTCACCCGTCACATTTTTAATTTGTGTCTGATTTCGGAACTTCTCTGATTTTCTCCATTCAATGGCTTACAGAATTTTGAATACGGACCCCAACATTTTATTTTATGAATGTCATCTACAGATCAAATTAAGACACCTGACGAGTTTTCATAAAATTCTTGATATGACTTCCAAGCTTTTAAACAAACAAAAAAAGAATAGTCGTAATGTTAAACTAAGGAAAAATCCAGAGAACTCCATCAGTCAAATTCTTATTGTCTTGTAACTCGGTAAAAAGCACACGGACCAATATATTTCTTTTTACCATTTCATTTAGTCTTCAATGCCGAATAGGTTTCAAGAAATTCTTTATATAACAACATCAGGAGTGAGTCTCCTCTTTCATTTGTTCCGATGACGGTTAATCGTGGCAAAAACATTGTCTATGCATGTAAGTACGCATTTTGTATACACCAACCGACCGCTTTATAGATATTTCATGCAACAAGGGCATTTTTGTCGAGGAAGAACGGCAATACGTTCATTCATTTTTATTTTTTTGGGGGGGGGGGTCATTGCACGTTACAGACATGTATACATTTCTACTAGTATTGCTTGTGTTCATTTACTCCCACATTTTAAATTATTTTGTCAATATTCATACCTTCTGCTTTAAAAAACGATATGTTACGTTTAAATGGTTGGACTATCATGTGGCATAGAGAGAAAGAAAAAAGGAATAAATATAAAACTGTAAACAATGTAGAGATACATGTATATACTATATACTGATAACTTTCAAATAACGAAAAGGGATGAAAAGAATCTGTACAGTAAAATGTTGTGATAATGAGTCACACCTGTGGATCCAGCTTTCGGAAATGGAGGATTCCGATGAAGTTCAGGAAAGAAATGTTCCAGTCGATGTCTTGTTATCATTTGTCAATTTTTGCCTTTAAACATGGATATTTTTCTTCGGAAAAGTAAACTTTAAAGATTTTCATATATATACAATGTGATGTGGGTATATGCCAAACCAGATGTTTTGGAAGGAATTAACAGAAACAGGGGAACGTATTACACCGTTTTGTCTGGATGATTATACGTATCTTTCTGTGTCCATTCTACATACGTCGTATGTGCACATTCTACAAGTTCTTGTTTTGTTTTGTGTGTATTATTTTTTATTGTTTTGTTCGTTTATTTGGTTGCCTTTCTTTGTTTTTTGGTTTTTGGTTTTATTCTTTCATTAATTTTTTTTGTGTTTTTTTAATTTTTTTTTTTTTTTTTTTTTTTTATTTGCTGTTCTGAATTTTTTGTAAAATTGTAAAACTCCAAATATTTGCGTCACAAGTTAACATCAACACCAGCTGCACACAGAACCTTATTACATTGATTTTTACTTAAACCTGAATCCCGGAACCTGTATACTGTCATGCCATACTTTTGGATAATTTCCTTAATGTTTATTTACGTACAAGTATATGTAACATACAGTGTTCATTTCTGCACCTTTTAAAATGACATTCGGGAATCCGACCAGTGGGGTAAAAGGATTTTCTCAGCTGAAATGCATTGATACAAAAAAATGCATTGCGATAAAAAAATAACAGACCCCCCTCCCAAAAAAAATAAAATAAGATAAAACGAAATATAAAATAAAATAAAAAAAAATAAACACCAACGTTTCAGAGACATTTAAAAATGTCTTTGGTCGTTTGAAGTACATGTATGCCCACAAATTAGAGAATTATATTTGGGTCCTGTGTTGCATGCGATTAAATGTTGTACTTGTTATTGACTGGACACTAAGATATTAAATTCACAATTTCACAATTGAAATTCCATTACGCAAATTAAAAGTAAATTAATAAGTTGAACTGAAATGTCAGATCTTTTCACATTGTATTGATAGCCGTTTTCCCAAAACTAACACAAATATAATCCCTTTATTTTGTTATTATTGTCATGTTTTGGTGTGGGAGAAACACATCTCATTTCTGATATATATATATATAATGTCTCCTGATTATTCGAGTAGGACGGATATGTTTTTATTTTGAAAAAAAAACAAAACAAAAAAAAAACAAAATTGATTATAGCCATAGATGAAAATTTCATACAACGCAGGCCATTTTTTTTAAAACATGCAAAGATTCTTATTTGTTAATACATTGTTTGTAGTTTGATTGACGTGCAGATATCACGCCCTGTTCAATCGATTTGTTCAGAACGTGTAAATTGCATACGACGGACGCCCGTTTGATTGATTGATAATGCCTGGTTCGTGCACATTGTTATGTTCTCCTTCGCTTCGCTCATCCGAACATAAAATATTTCTTAACTAAATAAAGACTAAAACACCAATCAGGGTATGAGTTCCACACTAAACAGCTAGTGCAAAAATTTAATTAAAAGAAATTAAAAAAACAAATCTGTCTTGAACTCTTTGGCAGGAGCAATATAGATCAACACATACAAAATAATCTACAACGAGAAAAGAGAAAACAATATACTTATATGTATGAAATATTAAAAACTAATATAATAAACCTGTCGAACTGGTTTAGTGTGGAAACCTCGATAGCTTAATTACCGCCAAACATTGCTTATATACTCATACCACATTACTTCTAAATAACTACGCCCATAAAATAGTTAAACGGTTCAAAAATATTAACGTCTTTAACCGTTTAGAAATTGACATTTGTTGAGGCCGATTATAGAAACGCGCAGGTGTTTCGAATTTTGCTGTAAGTAGTAGTTATTTTAAAGAATTCTGTGTAGTCTCCGTAGGGGGTGGTAAAGGGGGGTCCCCAACACGAAAGAACGTGCTTAAAAATTGCCAAAAACGAAACACGGGTGATAAAAAAGGCCAATCTCGAAACACGGAAAATTGCTGCTCGTAGAACGCCGAAAACTTGAGAAGTCATTATCATTAATGGTAATTCATGCATCCTATCTAAAGTTTTTTTAACTGAAAGCTCTTAAAGTCAATGTTTATCTGTGAAATTTTGCTCTGAGATACTTTCCGGTACCATTACAATTCTATTTGTCCGATCGTTTACAGGAAAATGAACACGAACGAAATATAAAATATCCAAAACGAATCACGAGCTCAAAATATGGACAAAAACGAAGCACGTGAAATAATGCCAACACGAAAACACGAGGAATAAAAACACGAAAACACGAATTTATAATACGCCAAAAACGTTGCACGAAAATAACCCTTTGCCACCCTCTCCGTAGCGCAATCGGTACAACCGCTTGGTTAGAAAAAAACAAAACGTTAGGTAAAATGACATGATAATAGGCAACTTCTATTGAGGTGTAAAAGTTTTGATATTTTTCTTCCAGAAAGCGAGTTGAAAAGATAAATATGTTTATTAATCTAAATGTATACACGGCGGACGTGGCGTAGTTGGTAAGGTGGTTGAAAAACCATACTTAGAGTAACAAAACGAATAGTTGCGAGTTCTAGCCACACATATATATGACCGTATTTTTTGAAGAGACAACAAATTTAGACTTAAGATTTTCAAAACAACGTGTTCACTCATCCAGAGAAAGTGGCCTCTACTTAATCTGTGAGGCAAGTTTGAACAATAGCTTAGCTGGGGGTATTGTGGTACAATTCTCATAAAACCTCACTCAAAATTGGGTAATAAACAGTCATATCAGTTGGTTCGTATGTACAAAACTTTTGTATAACTGAAGCTATAAATGACAATTGGAAAGCAGATATTTCTTGACACAAAAGGATGATATAGTTCATCTAGAAATTATAGCAGTTTACTTTATATTTTACTTTGAGGGGATAGAATGATTCCGATTTGAAGTTTTCATTTACCATATGAACATCTAATTCGTTAATTTGATATCTGTTCTTCCACTTCATCTATAAATCGAGCTATATTTGCTAACTTTTTTTAACTTTGTATGTTTTATTTTCTGTATTTTTTTTATTATTTATTTATTTTTTTCTTTTTAGTAGGGGGTGTCTTGTATTTTTTAATCCCTTTATGCAATCTAAGCTATACAGCTTTGAAACATATATCGCTGTTTTCACTTCTGTACCAGGTCAGGACCTTCTCCCCTGTCCAAAGTTAGTACCTTTGCGATTGAAAGTTTTTTCTTTGTTGCCTTGTTATTTTTAGTTTTGCCTTTGTCTATTATGTTTGTGACACAAATTTGCCATTTTGATATCTGTGTACAAAGAACGGCAGTAGAATACCGAAGGAATAAAGGAAGTGATGGCCACGGAAATCGTAGTCCAAAGACATGCCAAAAGCGGCAACAGAGAAAAACAAAGACAAAACAAGTACATGAGACAGCCACAATGCACTGAAATAAACAAACGACATTAAAAACTAAGGCACTCATAGTGTGAACTCCCATGAAAACCGGGAGTGACATCAGATGCTCCGGAAGGGTTATCATGTCCTGCTCCGCTAGCAGCACCCGTCACACTACCAGTTGAGTCAAAACCGGTTATGTCAAATCAGAGATAAAAAGAGATAAATATATGTTTTTTCAAACTCTCACATTGGTCTTGTTTGAGGGTTAGAGAAGTAACATATACCATGGATTTCAATTGGTTTTGTCTAATGGTTAGAAAATTACATCTACAAATCAGTCCCCCAACGGATCTTTTACAACCTTATTAATATTTACCTGTGTTGCGGCCTGTCAATGACAATAGCTGTTGAGTTTAGGCCAGACACTTCCGCAATGGAAGGGGATGTTTGGCGCGCCATAAAATCTATTCATCCCTTCATTCCTTTTGAAATGCCTGTACCAAGTGAGGACCATTGAGGTCGTCAATTTTTCTCTTTGTTTCCACCTGCTTTGTCTTTTCGCCTCATGAACTTTCGTTTTTGACAAATATGTTCGATAATTTTGTTGTTACCCCCATTTCCAACATTTTCCTATTTTCTTGGTTGAATTGGCCGAATTGGCAAGTCCTAGCAAAAGCTTAAAGTACTTCTGTGTTAGCTCGAAAATTTGACATCTTTAAAGTTGCAATATCTAACTTTGAAGCCTAGGTAAAGCTAAGTGATATCTTCATTGTCATTTTGACTTTTAATACATTTTTATAATTCGTAGTTTTATAGCTTTCAAACTTGTCTTTCAATTGAACTAACAGCTTTGACTCAACACTTGACAAACCCTACCCCTGCTGAATTTTTCCAGTCGTATCAAGGTTCTACTTTTACTGTCTTAACGTTGTTTAATCATTACTTGTCTAAATTTATGAATAATTTGTATTATTTCAGAGCAAAAAAGAAGCAAGTGTGTTATTTCATAGAGAAATTGTAGGAGAACAGCAACCAAACGGTTAAAGCGACAACAACTGATTTCTGTGTGCATTTTTCTGAAAGTGATTCGTACTTCATTACATAGTGTTATGTGGTTGTCACTTTTTATTGGAAAACAAATTTAGAGAATTAACATTTTTGGCTTTGTGCATAAAAGCATCAAATGAATAAAAGCACAGAGAATGAATATCTCCGGAAATCCATTTTGAAATGACTACTCAAAATATTCAAACAGCTTAAAAATCAAGGCATACTCGTTGAATTTCTTTGCATATTACATGTAAACTGAATATGTTTTGGACGTCTTTTAACTGTTTTGGCAACTTAATACTTTTATGGGAGCAATAGATGACAGTATTATTTTACAAGTTATAAGGCAAAGTAGTTCATCAAAGAAATATACTCCTAATGGTAGGCAAAAAGTTTTTTTACTGTTTTCCTTCTTTGATTTGACCCAGTGGCTCAACTATTATAAGGAGACTTGCAGTTTTCATTAAAACATAATATTTGATATTCTTGAAATTTTCAATACGTAATGCAGACTTTATTTTTACTTCTGATTTTATTGCAATGTCTAGGAAAACTTTTAAAGAAGTTAAAAAGCTTCGCCCTTCAATGACCTGTAATATAAGAAATACAAAAAATAAGAACCATGTCTATGATATTTTTTGCGAATGTAATCATTGACTCCATTTTTATTTTTTAATTTTTCAATGTTGTTCATACTTCATGTAACTTGCATTATATGACATCGGGAATTGTGTTTTCTTTACTATGGATATCGTATGTTTCCAACTTAACCATAGGTAAAAATGTAGATAGTAAATGATAGATTTCATTTTCGATTAGAGATTTAATCCAGAATATTGATAGTATCACCATTCATATGGTCCGAATTGTACACAACATTATCCATTTTGTTTTTAAAATGGGATACACCAATAAAAATTCCCATAATTCTGATCTTCAAGTAACGACAAAAGTCCAGAAATCATTGCGATTAACATTTTAAACAAATTAAAACAACATTAAAAGAACAAAACAAAAACAAAAATAAACAAGATGGTCACAAATATTAAGCATTGGCAGTGTAGACCCCTACAAAAACCGAAGGTATAATCAGGTGCTCCGAAAGGGTAAGCATAATTTACTCCTCGTTTTGCATCCGTTGCACTGCCAATAAAAAGTCTGGTTTATCAGAACATGTGTTTGTAAGTTCGGTAATAAACTCTGGATGTCTACTCATATTTGTCAAAAAGAAACATAGTAACGATCTATCGGATCATAGTGACGACCGTAAACCTTCTGTGAAGTCAACTGCAAAAGTTTTTGAGACAGCTATTTCTCTTTGTTAACAAAGTCGCTGAAAAAAACCACAGGCACGACATTAGCAAATAAGAAATGTAAATGTCATATGATTTGGTTTGAGGAATATTACTGCTCAAAAAACGAAATACAAAAAATACCGAAGTTGCATAAAACAGTAAATTTCGATATGCTGTACACGTATTTCAAGGAGTAACCTCTCATCAGCAGCATTAAAATCAAATAATATGGAAAGCCATAATCCAAAAGTAGTCAAAGAAATTCGCTTTTGGAAAGTTAAAGTCATCGCGCTTGTCGTAAACTTTTATTTTTCTTTCTCCAGAACTATCAAAATAGAGGTAAAAGTCCGGGTATGATACTGATTGATGGTGTTTCAGTGGTCTCTATAATTTCGAGTTCATTTGGAAATATACAATGAAGATTATGACAAAATCGTCTAGACATTGAAACAAAAATGAAAGCACTTGTCTAAAGTTGCCTTTTTCTGAATCAGAAGAGTAGAGACAATTTCTAAAATAGAAAAAAAATGTCTGTATTTGTTTATATCAGAAAAATAGAAACTTTCAGACCGGGAGGGTTGCATCATGTCTGTGAATGATGATAGCATTATGTAAAGAATGATAAGCATCTTTGCCTCGATCATTGCAGTGACCTCATCAACAAAAAAAATCAATATTTAGTGTAACCACTGCTTCAAAGAACGTTTTTACCACACGATATCCGAAACATACTTGACGGTTTGAAAGTATCGGTATAATTAAGATCAGTTATATCACAGTGGTGTCATCTTGACAAATATAATATTTCCATGGTTCATTGATGACTAAGAGAAACAAAGTAATACAGAAAAAAACATTTAACAGTAGGACCGGAAGGATTTTGACACTCCAGTCGCAGCAATAGCAATAGCTCTATCGTACGGGTGTATATTTCTCAACTGGTACGGTTCGCACGCGTTTGTTCTACTCTTGGCGATTTTAACGTGCTAAACCTCAATATCACAGCCAAACTTTTAGAGGAGGGCTACAAATTTCATAAATTGTTGCATACATTTAAGACGTTTTATATAAAATACGCACATCTAATATCTATATATATGCCGTTACTCGCAAACAGCTGATCATCAAGGACATTTTTCTTATCCTCTTTTTTACGAAATGTTGCTTAAGAATGCCAGAAACTGGTTAAAAATCCAGAAAAAAACTGGGACATAACTTACATTCATTCCATAAAAGGGGATATCGACAAAATATTCTGCTTGAATCCGTTAAATTAGCTTTGAGATCTATTGACCTGAAACTTTTACACACTTGGTGGCCTCTCATTGATATTTATGAAATCTACTGAAATATATGATAATTCTTGACCAAACCCTTGGAAGTATTGAGTTGATTTTTCTTCCATAGTGCGACAATGTTTTACCAGCAAACAAGGGTCTTTGGGTTAGCCGGCAGATTAGCGGCTAATACTCCTTGATCCATCTGTCAAAATTACGTATTGTCATTTTCCTTTCAAGATTTTGGTCATAGAAGTAGTAGTATACCTGAATTGGGTTTTATTCGTATGTTTATTACAATATAGGGAAATGGAACAGAGAAAAGGGTGGTGTGGGTACCAATAAAACGATTTAACCGTACCACTGGCTTTTGATAGCACCAGTTCCAAGTCCGGCTTTCCCGACTTTATTTGTTCATGTTTTGTGTTTTCCGGTGTAATTTCCTGTCAGATGTAGCTTGTAATTATAATTTATAGTTATTGTAGATGTTTCCTGTTATCCCCTTTCTATTTTACAAGATACAAATGTCCCAAGGACAGTCTAAGATATCCAATAATAACCACTTATTCATTAACTATTATTTTGATGTCATTAAGGAAACCATGAAATATTTTTCACATTCTGCCATTTTTTAATGGAGAATGAAATAACATATAAATTTTTATATGATATTGTCAGATGAATGCTATCCCTTAATTATGTTTTTACCAGTCATACTCAGACGGTAATGACCGGTTCGCAAGTCATTATTTTCGATGCATTTCTTTTGCGCCAATTAGTATTTCATTTGCGCCAAAAAAATATTTCATTTGCGCCACAAATTGTACTTCATTTGCGCCAAAATAAAAACTTTGCAATTGCGCCAAATACAGGTAAATAGTGTAGATAAAAGTAAAAATAAAATCAACATTTATTCGTTTAACTATTTATTTTTTCCTTCTGATCGCCAGCATTATCTGCTCATCACGGGGAGGTTCAAGTAGGATTTTGAGCATGGTATTTAGTAACAAATCGCTAAAACTAATATTTACACTATAAGAGCACTGTTATTCTAAATTCGTAACAATATACAATCACAATAATGTTTTAAGGCTCAGTAGTACCAAAACATAGAAAATATAAATAAAGAAAAATTTACACAATCAACAAAAATATCACTTCGGACAGAGACATATAATTTTTTGTCTTTGCTCTGGATTAAATGAGTAAAATTTAAAATAAGCATTTGCCCCTCTTCATCTTTTTGATCTGGACACAACTAAATACAAAGTTGCCCAACCATTGAAGTGAAAATTTAAACATAGCTTAGATATATGAAATATTTAATATCAAATAATATATAAAATATTTTTCCATTAATATATCAAATATTAAAATATCAAATGGTATATTAATTATAGTATCCACTTCTTATTACCTGAAAATTTACCTGTAAAGTTTTTACCTGAGAAATGGCGCAAATGAAATACAAGCTTGTGGCGCAAATGAAATACCCTACTTTTCAAAAATTGGCGCAAATGCAATGCGCCCATTATTTTCGAGTGATAAAGACTTGCAAACCGGTCATTACCGTCTGATAACGACTACTATCGGCCAAGTGCGAATCGATGTATTCATTATTATAGTATAAACAATAGATGCGATCCCGATAGAGAAAATATTACTATAATAAAATCAGTAATGTTATTACAGTAATAATGATTTTTTTACAATATTGCTTGATTGTAATAATGATCTTGTCGATTAGCACTTGGCCGATAGTGACGACTGAAAGAGAATAACCACAGAATAATAAATATATATTAATGTATGGCCTTTTCCATGTCGGTTATCATCCCGAAACTCCCATATCACCCCGAGGCATGTCAACACGCGTATCATCCGGAGACTCCCATATCACCCCGAGGCGTTATCACCGAGGTATTAGCCGAGGGCTGATATGGGTCGAAAGAGGATAACCATGCTGATATGGAAAATGCCATGTCTTAATCTATTTATGATATACTTCCAGTTATGAGTTATCAACACATCCGGACTGATATAGCCATACCACCGGGTAAATATTTCCATTTTAGAACGAGGCAGTCTGATATGACCATATCAGATTGGGTATGTTGATATTAACTGCTTACTTCCGGCTATATTATATATGCAAAACAGAAAATATCTTCGCAAGGTATGTAATAAATTCTAATTCAACACCTCAAAAACAACGGAAAAAAAGTTTATTTAAAATTAATATGAATTAAAAATTGTTTTAGCGTAAAANAACTAAATTACATATGTTGCATCTATTCAAATGGAATTTTGATGTCAAAAAACTAAATGGATCTTTTCTGTTTGTCGTTTTAATTAAAACGTTGCACCAGTAACGGTTAAAAAAGTGTGTTCCACAGTTTTACTATATTTAAGGTAGATCGATCCTGATAAAAATATCAGACGATTTTTTTATTTTGAGATATTTTGTAGGTCTTAGTCCATCTGCTCAAAAAATAAAATAAAAATCATATGTCGCTTATCATTTTTTCCTGTTATCAGGCTTTGAAAATCAGGCCAAATTCAGTATTTTTCAGCAATATTTACAAAGAATATATATAAGAATTTGACAATCGAATGCGCCGTGTATTAATGTCGACCTACCTTAAACACTCTAACAGATTTCATTATCACCTTCTATCAAAATTACTTGCTTTTATTATCCCCTCGCCCAACGGAGTTAGGGAGGGGATATAGTATCTCGCCCGTCTGTCCGTCCGTCCGTCCGTCCGTTCGTCCCAGCTCAGGTTAAAGTTTACGTTATGGTTCATATCTGACAAACTACATGTGGCACATCAATCATCTGAGGTCAGTGGATGCGTCTTGGAGAGTGATGCTGCTTCAGATGATAATTGGGTCACTCTGACCTAAATTTCACGCTTCAGTGACTCAGGTTAAAGTTTGCGTTAAGGTTCATATCTGACAAACTACATGTGGCACATCAATCATCTGAGGTCAGTGGATGCGTCTTGGAGAGTGATGCTGCTTTAGATGATAATAGGGTTACTCTGACCTACATTTCACGCTTCAGTGACTCGGGTTAAAGTTTGTGTTAAGGTTCATATCTGACAAACTACATGTGGCACACCAATCATCTGAGGTCAGTTGATGCGTCTTTGAGAGTGATGCTGCGTCAGATGATAATGCGGTTACTCTGACCTACATTTCACGCTTCAATGACTTGGGTTAAAGTTTGTGTTAAGGTTCATATCTGACAAACAACATGTGGCACATCGATCATCTGAGGTCAGTGGATGCGTCTTGGAGAGTGATGCTGCTTCAGATGATAATTGGGTCACTCTGACCTACATTTCACGCTACAATGACCCAGTTAAAAGTTTGCGTGAGGGTTCATATCTAACAAACTACATGCGGCACAACAATTATCTTGGGTCAGTGGATGCGTCTTGGAGAGTGATGCTGCGTTAGATGATAATTGGGTTACTCTGACCTACATTTCACGCTTCAATGACTTAGGTTAAAATTTGCGTTAAGGTTCATATCTGACAAACTACATGTGGCACATCAATTATCTGAGGTCAGTGGATTCGTCTTGGAGAGTGATGCTGCTTCAGATGATAATTGGGTCACTCTGACCTACATTTCATGCTTCAATGACTCAGGTTAAAGTTTGCATTAAGGTTCATATCTGACAAACAACATGTGGCACATCAATCATCTGAGGTCAGTGGATGCCTCTTGGAGAGTGATGCTGCGTCAGATAATAATTAGGTTACTCTGACCTACATTTCCCGCTTCAATGACTCAGGTTAAAGTTTGCGTTAAGGTTAAAATCTGATAAACAACATGTGGCACATCAATCATCTGAGGTCAGTGGATGCGTCTTGGAGAGTGATGCTGCTTCAGATAATAATTGGGTCACTCTGACCTACATTTTATGCCTCAATGACTCCGGTTAAAGTTTGCATTAAGGTTCATATCGGAGAAACTACATGTTGCACATCAATCACCTTTGGTCAGCGGATGCATCTTTGAGAGTCATGCAGCTTCAGATGATAATTGGGTCACTTTGACCTACATTTTACACTTGGCTGACTTGGGTTTAAGTTCTCATTAATGTTTATATCTGAGATACTACATGATATAAACCAATGATCTTAATGTTCAGTGGATGTACCTTCAACATTCATACATCTTGAGATTATTTCTTGGCAGCGGGTGAGGGAATTACCTGTCGTTTGCGACAGCTCCCGCTTCTAGTTATATGTGAAATGTCACCATTCTAATTTGAACTATACTTAGTGGTATGCAATTTAAGTGAGATGAAAATAGCCGCGAGTATGGCAATATTAAGTACCCTAGAAAATAGCCACTAAGCGGTGTAGTTAAGAATCGAAATACACTTTTCACATACCTTATAAATCAATTTTAACTGTCTTTGTAGATCTAACTTGAAATATGCAATTAGATAACAAAACAACGAAGTTACTGTAAATTTATTTTGACCACAACATACAGAAAGTGAATGCAGACGAATAATTTCCTTGGTAGTGACTTATATCACACACACAAAAGAGAATTTTACCAAAAAATCTCTTTTTTTTCGACTCGGCAGTTCTGGAATTCGACTGTATTTTCCATGTCGGCTTTATAGAATTACATAATGTAAACATATAATTTAAACAAATACATCTTTTTTAAAAATCTATACGACATATCATTAATTTAAATAGAACTAAATCATTGCACACATGCAATCATTACAAAATAATCCAAGTGACCTTCCTTTTGTTCCTTCAGACACCGTGTCGATCTGCATACATTGACTATTAAAACTGACGCGAAAAATACAAACTTTGCCGATAATCTACCTTTTTCCATCTATGTTCGACTTAGGATATCTATAGCTAATATGTTTAATGTTAACAAGCATGCCTTCCGGACCTTGTTTTAAAATATGGGAAGACTACTAGACGTGTTTCGAAAAAATAGAAAAACAATAGAGGAGTCGTGTCATGGGAAAGTTAATGATCTTGTTCTCAAACTGTCAGAACATGGAGTTTTTACAGAGAAGGAGTTGAATACAATTCCTAGTGCAAGTACTTATCTTGATGTATACGAGATATTCACGCGTATTGAGACGGACGGAAAATATACAGAGTTTGTGGCCGTTCTAAAAGAAGTGGGATTGCTATCAGTGGCTGAAATTGCTAACCGTAAGTTTCACTTAAATATCAAAAAAGTAAATATTCAATGAAAGGGTTATGAAGTTATGCGTTTTCAATTTATTGTTCGATACTAACTAGTGTGATGTTCATCTCTGATTAAAGGGTTTATGGTAGGACTTGTCAAAAATCATATTACTGTGCTTATCCAAATAACTTTTACCTCTTCCAATTGGTATTGTGCAACCAATCTACCACATTGGTAAAACAATGGGATGAAAAGGGTAAAGGGTTGTTTATCCACTTTGCAGTTTTACAATCCATTTGTTGTTATCAAACTGTATAAAATTGGTTGAGCAAATTTAAAAATTGTTACTCATTTCAGGATATCTTCTGAAAAGAAATGTGTCTTTGTACAGTACAAAATCTTTCTTATCATAGGGAAATTCTTATTTTTATTTTTGCAAATATCCTACATTACTTTTTACTAGCTTTGGAATGAGCACAGATATAATCTTGTGTTATCATTCTAAATGTTTATTATGATGATCATTACTTGGACGAACATATGAAAATACTATTTTTTATGTAGGTTCAACATATCGCATTATTGTAATGTAACTGTATACTTCTTATCGCATTGAAAAACTAATATTAGTTTGCTTATTTGCAAATTTGTAACACCCTGTGTCAAAATAAAATTTGCAGAACACTCCTAAACAAATAATATGCACATATAAAAATTGTGGTGTTGATTTCGGAAAAAAGATAATCAAAAAGTCGTTACCAAAGCTAATTTATATATTTCACTTATGAAGAACCATAACTTCAAGAGAAAAAAAAGATACACAAAAAGTCGTTTAAAAACTAATTTAGATATCTCATTTATGAAGAAACATAACTTTAAGAAAACCGAGATCATTTCGCAAACACTCTATGCACATCTAAACATTGTAGCCAATAAATCTATGAAGCTTAGTTAAAATCAGGCTGAAGACGCAAGAGAATTAACGCACAGAACTTAATTTTTATCTAATTAGTCAAAAAGGGTCATCAGTTTGTAGGAAAACTAGAGGCTCCCAGGAGCCTGTATCGCTCACCTGGCTTTCAGTTGCCACAATAAAGCTAACATTGTAAGTTATACAGTTGAACTTAAGTTTCTCAAACTTTGGTAGCTCAAACACCACCAATATCTTGAACTGTATTTAAAGTCTGATTGTGTTTTACTTTATTTCTTTGTTATGCTTTTTTTTTGCCAAAAACGCACTTGCTAGACCACTTTCAACTTGAGACATATAATTTTGTAAATGGCGGTCAACAAAAATTTTTAAAACCATATTTTTAAGTCACCACATCAATATCTATTTGGAAACCAAATTTCATTGAAATCAAACAATGTTCAATTTTCTTGCCTTTTTTGCAGCCATTTTGAAAATGGCGGTCAACAAACAATTTTCAACACCACTTTTGAAGTAGTGACATCAATATCCAATTAGACACCCTATTTCATTGAAATCTGACATTGTTGAATTCTCCTGCCAATTTTTTGCAGCCATTTTGAAATGGAGGTCAGCAAACAATTTTTAACATCAGTTTTGAATTCACAACAACAATATCTATTTCGAAACCAAATTCCATTGAAATTGGACAATGTTAAATTTTCCCGCCTTTTTTGGTGGCCATTTTGAAAATGTCGGTCAACAAACAATTTTCAGCAACTGTGTTGAAGTCAATATCCACTTAAAACCAAATTTCATTGAAATCGGACAATGTTGAATTTTCCCGCCTTTTGTGGAAGCCATTTTGAAAATGGAGGACAACGAACAATTTTTAACATTGGTTTAAATTTGCGACATCAATACCTATTTGGAAACCAAATTCCAATGAAATTGGACAATGTTGAAGTTTCCCACCTTTTTGGTGGCCATTTTGAAAATGGCGGTCAACGAACAATTTTCAGCATCTGTTTTGAAGTTGCAACATCAATATCCACTTGTTAATCAAATTTCATTGAAATCGGACAATGTTGAATTTTCCCGCCTTTTTTGGAAGCCATTTTGAAAATGGCGGTCAACGAACAATTTTCAATATTGGTTCATCAATATCTATTTGGAAACTAAATTTCATTGAAATCGGACAATAATGAATTTTTCCCGCCTTTTTGGCGGCCATTTTGAAATTGTCGGTCAACGAACAATTTTCAACACAAGTTTTGAAGTCGAAACATCAATATCTATTTGGAAACCAAATTTTATTGAAATCGTACAATGTTGAATTTTCCCGCCTTTTTTGGCAACCATTTTGAAAATGGCGGTCTACGAACAATTTTATTCACCAGTTTTGAGGTCACCACAGCATGGCAAACATTTTATCAATTTACACTTATCCTTCACCTTCACTTGTAAGAGAAATAAAGGACAACAAAATATGAAAATTTGAAAATTCCGTGAAAAAGGGCAACAACTTCTATAAAGGTTTTGTGATTTTCTTCAAATTTTCAGGGTGGGTAGATCTTGATATGCTGAATCTTTTTGCATTTTACCCTTGACTTCTATCTGTTACACTTTTTGAAATACAAAATAAAATATATTAAAATTTAGAAAATTTTACGGAAAAGGGACAATAACTCCAACACAAGTTTTCGGATTTTCTTTAAAATTGCAGGGCTGGTAGATCTTGACATGCTGATTATTTTCACTCCAACCAGACTTTTCATATCTGTATCGGTTTTCGAGTTATTTGGAAAAAAAAGCGATTTACCCCTTTGTTCTGTTTTTAGCAACAGCAGTCATGTTGCTTGATTTTCGGACTAATCGAACACAATTTTGAAACTGTTTAGCCTGGTTATGATTCAGGTCCAGTTTGGTAACAATTGGCCCAGTGGCTTAAGAGAAGAATTTTTAAATTGATGACAAAAAGTATCAAATTTCTTAAATTTGACCAATAAAGGGCAATAACTCCCAAATCGGTTGTCAGATTTTCTTCAAAATTTCAAGGTGGGTAGATCTTGATATGCTGAACATTTTTGTAATTAAAGTTGACCTCTATCTGTTATAGTTTTTGTGATAAAAAATAAAGAATATCAAAATTTTGAAATTTTCACGGAAAAAGGGCAATAACTCTAAGACTGGTTTTCGGATTTTCTTCAAAATTGCAGGGAAGGTAGAACTTGTCATGCTGATCACTTCTATTCTTGTCAGATTTTTGATATCTGTAATGGTTTTTGAGTTATTTGCTAAAAACAGCAATTTACCCTTATGTGCTATTTTTAGTAACGGCAGCCATGTTGTTTGGTCCTCGGACTAATCGAACACAATTTTGAATTTAGATACCCTAATGATGATTCAGGCCAAGTTTGGTAAAAATTTGTCCAGCGGTTTCAGAGGAGAAGATTTTTGAAAAAGTTTACGACGGACGGACGGACGCCGATGGACGCCAAGTGATGGCAATAGCTCACATGGCCTTTTAGGCCAGGTGAGCAAAAACGGCGAATATTTGCACAACTAGACATTGTGAACCACAGTCTTGTGAAGTTTGGTGGCAATTGAATATAAAAAGTGCGAGACGTACCGCCCAACAATTTTTTTACTGAAAGAAATTAGATGGAAACGACAAAAAACATTACGTCTACCCTCAAAGAGAGGGATACATAATTCTTCAAAAATATACGATCGCATATAAATCAAAGAATAAATTATATCTAAATTTTAGAAAACAATTAAAGCTAAGGAGTATCTCCCTCTTGCAAAGCTCTGTCCTTAGCTGGTTTTGGCTTTTCTATTTAGATCTTAAATTGGTTACTTGTTCTCTATCAGTTTTTAAACGTATTTTGGTTTTTGAACTTCCAGATGTTATGATTTTATCAGCACTGAAGAGACATAAGTTGTCCAAATGTGCATATGCAAAAACAAAATTAACAATAACTTTCGTATTTTGTTATTTGGTAAATTATGAAATTGATTAAGCTGGACAATGTTTCCAGGATTTGCCTTGTGCTTGTGAGATTTCAGAAATTCATGATAGCAAGTGCAAAGGCCTTCATAACACACGTTGAATTGAACAAATTTTACAAGATATAAATAAAATATACATCTCCACAGTTTTTTTTAATTTTGAAGTGTTGTTTTTTGTTCATGACAGTGATATCGTTCATAAAGAATATAAGAACAGCTATATGCCAGTTTTATTAAAGTTTGATTCAATAAGTGCTTTGTGGTTGTTTATATGTTGTGATTGTCTTCTATGAGTCGTTTTATTGGACAACGGATGACAGCAGTTGTATGAACACCTTCTTTATTTAAGGGGGTTTGCTACTCCATTTGGAAATAAATAGGATTTTAAATACACATAATTTTTTGTTAGAAAATTAAAAAAGAAGTAATTTAAGTGAAAAAAAATTGACAGATTGATGATCTCGTTTTTGAGATTTAAGTGATTGAAAATTTGGCTGGAGACTGAACTCCTCTGATTTTACATAGGATTAACATTAACAAGCTTTGACCATGAATGAATGTGACAGAATAAATAGAATTCAATGATTTTTTTACAGAATGCTTATAAAGATGTATAAAATGAGATTATGGAAAAA
>MJUU01035299.1:2830-18581 GCA_002080025.1 Modiolus philippinarum
GGGGTCAAAATTTTTTTCACTTTTTCTGTGTAACTATTTTCTCCTTCAGGATGTTTTTTTTTTAAACACAATACTAATATGTTATATTGGCCCTCTCCACTACCGAATATTTTTTGAGGAACGAAAAAAAATATTCGGGGGGAGAGGGTCAATATAACATATTAGTCCGATGGGCGTCACAAAAAATTGTCACATTTTTCTCAGGAACCACATATCCCAGCTTTCTGAAATTAAGCCTTGAGTAACAGTATGAGGACCTATACTGTGTAATAGAGTTTTGGAATTCACATACCAGCTTTCTGTTTGACGGAACTTAGAATATTTTGCGAGTCTTGAAAATTTCTGTCACGTTTTTTTTTCAGGAATCACATATTCCCTGCCTTCTGCAATTTGGCTTTGAGTATCAGTATGGTGACCTATACTGTGTAAGATGTTCTTGGATCTCCTGCATGCCCACTTCCTGTTTGACGGAACTGAGAATATCCTTTTGCGTAATTACGCAGGCGACACATGTCCTACCCTGGAAGACTTACTACTAAGTTTAATTTTACGGGCTTAAATTTCACAATTACTGTGGGCTAAAAGAAAGGAAGGCGTGGAAAACAACTTTTATTATCATGATTAATTAATAATTATTGATATAAGCAAGCAATAAAAGATAATCACAAAAATTATAAAATAACTAAATAAAAATATCCCAAGCAAAAAAGGAAAACAACCCCAAGCCACCAGAAGGTAGAATTGTAAGACAAATTATGAGTAATGTCCAGACAAAAGGGGACCAAAAAGGGGGAAGCACAAAAAGCTATATCCAATTTATACATTATAAGACAAAGTAACCCTTGCTACAATTCCTTGGGAACATATTGTCCTCGCTATTAACAAAATAAAGGAACATTCTTGTTCTTATCCAAAATGTCAATGTTCTAAATGCTACATTTGTAGATATGACAGTACATGGACATAACAATTATATCATACTTAATGTTCAAAATTGTCTAATAGTAATAAAACACAATTAAAAAAAATGTACCATATGAACATTTACATATATGTGTCCTGATTACCATTCAGCAAGTAAAAATGTATCTACATTTTAATATTATCTAACATAACTCTAGTCACCCGCAACTTTTGACTGCAAGCCGGTTTTATGTAGGCCTGATACGCATCTGATTTCCAATTGCCATGAATACGCAAACTTTCTATGTCAACACCAGCTTGGTGAGCAAAAGTGCACCCCATTTCCTAAAACTATGCATAGCATAACAACTGGGGTCCCAAAGATCTTAACAAACTTTTAAACAAAGTACAAACCATTGTGTAAGTAACTGGGTTCAATTTACCATGAACTGGTATTACAAATAAAGAGTCTGTAGGAAAGCTGGGATACATTTAACCATCTTAGTGCGTGCTGTGACAGGACAAAGTGCATGGGTTTCACTCTTACTGAGAGGAACAACAACCTTATCCTCTTTGAAATTATCTGTCGTGGAGGAATTGACAAAAATTAAGGCTCCATCAATAAAAATCAATACAGAGCTACGCCGCAAAAAAGTGACCTTTTCCTTGAACCACTTGCTTCACAGTGTCTGGAATCAGATTAGACTTTCTTAAAAAGGAAAAGAAAGAAACCACAAAGAAAGTCCAACACTCTAAATGTAGATCATTGTCCATGTGCATGACTGACTTTACCTGAAATAAAATTTCTGGTGCGACCGATAATTTGGGTTTGGGCGGTTGACAATGAGTGCGACACAAACCAGCTAGCACAGATCCAATCTGTAGAAAATCGTGTGGGTCAAATTCTATGCCAAAACACCGATGTAGCAGTTTAACACTACTTAACAGCGAACAAAGATAACTATGTGATTTACAAGAACGTACCATGAACTGTAAATAACTAGCTACTATTTCTGGACTAGCTGGAACTGGTTTCAGACCAAAATGATTACAAAATAAGAAAAAAGACCTCCAATGAGATTGCAGATTTCTTAACGTTCCACTAGCAAAGGCATGTTGCTGTGTTCTGACTTCCTGCACCCTGCCCCTACTTAACTTGTCGGCTATTTTATTTTTGCAACCCGGAACATGACATGCTTTAATATCAAAATCAAATATGGCTGCTGTATATAAAAGTTCCCGAGCACATCTTTTTAAAGAATTTTGCTTTTGAACGACCAGAATTGATCAATGTTGTAGAGGCCTGATTATCACATTTCACCAACACACGTTTTCCTTTCCAATTACCACCCTATAATTTTGTAGCTACTATGATAGCTAATAATTCTAATGAATTAATATCAAGATTCTTAATTAAAATTGTATCTGGAAAAACATAAGAGAAACAAAACTGATCACTAAAGCCGCCACATGAAACAAGACATGCATCAGTCTGAAAAACTGCTCCTGGTGATGAAAAATATATATCGCTAAGATATATTTTCAAAAATTTCCTCCACCATTCAATGTCTTTACGGAAATGTGAATCTAACTCTATTCTGTCACTATTTGCATCTATTTGTCGCAAAGTATTCAACATTCTAGCAATAAATACACGTCCAGGTTTTACACATTTTGCAACAAATTGTAATTTGCCTATTAAACTTTGTATATCTCTTTTATACGAAAGCCGGAATGGGACTTCCGAGTTCCGACTTCTGACTTCTTACTTCTAACTTCTTACTTCTAACGTCTTACTTCTTACTTCAATGTTGCAATCCGGAAAGGTAGCCTTTCCGGATTGCAACATCGAGTTCGGTATTTAATTTTCTCAGTTTTGTTCATAGTTTATGACCTATTACGAAATCAATAAATATTGATTGATAGCTTAAATGGTGTTAGACCTTCTACTAGCAATATTTGAACTATAATTCAAGACGATAACAATCAATTTGGGAACAGAAAAACACTGAGGAGGGAGTAATTTTGAATACCACTGGATAAAGGGTTTGAGGGGCAGGGGTTAGCCTTACCTCCGGTTACCTACTTCTTGGGCGTCAAAGGTCTTGTAGTTTTGTATTATCTTGGTCCTGAAGAACCCATCGTGCATGAAATCAATCTTATAAATTTGTGGCTTTCACGTTAAAAATTCTATGAAGTCACGCATCACGCTTATTATAAAGGGGTATTTTTCACGATTCCCGCTCAAAAAAAGACCCGGACACCTTCAAGACCCCCTTTTTTGGTCTAAGATAACAGCAGTTTAGGGTGTACATTTTGAAATATAAACTAATTCAATTGACAGAAAGCTTCATATATAGGAAATCGTGTTCAATTTTGCAACAGTCCTTGGAAGATAAATTCTTGCAATCGGAAAAGATTGATTTAGTTTTTGTTCATCCACTTTTTATACACCCCTTCGAGACGATAAAGATTGTATGGTGGAACTTAGTTCATCAAGATAAGAGTGATAAGATTGGGAGGAAAATCTTATCACCCAGTCCGGAAAATCAAGGAAGTGGATCCATGAATACGTACACATTTGCTGGATTTTAACTCAGAGCGGTGTCAGTACATCCTTAAATCTTCCCCCTTCTAGAATATTATGACTTGCAATTGTTTATTATAAAGGGATGAACAATACAGTTTTAATGATCAGAGTTTGGAGCTCATACCCTGCTTCAGATGTTGTTATGTAAATATATTTCACAATATTTCCATCTTCTAGTACTTCTTACTTCTAACTTCTTACTTCTTACTTCTAACTTCTTACTTCTTACTTCGATGTTGCAATCCGGAAAGGTAGCCTTTCCGGATTGCAACACTGACTTCGGTATTAATATTTTCAATGTTCGGACTGAGGTTTCATTATATTATTCCTCTAGTTTATGACTAATTGCAAAAGCATTAAAAATTGATTGATGGAGCGAATGGCATTTAACGCCCTAATTTCAACATTTCAGCCAAAATCCAAGACGAGAACAGGTTGATCAAGACATCAGGGTGAAGAGGAAGTCAACCTCACAACCTGTTTACCTACATACTACGGGACTGTTGCAAGGTCTTAACGTGAACGGTCTTGTATTTTTACCTGCGTCACCAACGGTGACCGCAGGTCTAGGAGCCGCTCGATTCCGTCCGTCCGTCCGTCCGTCACGCTTTGGGGGTACCAAGTTTGTGTAATCTGAAACTCCGACACCTTTAACCCGATGCTTTTGAAACTTTGCACAGTTGATACGAATACATTGAAAATGTGCACCTCCCCTTTTGGTGAGATTTGGATAAAAATTGTCGAATTTATCTATTGTTGAACTTAGTCAATTTTTAATCAAATTTTAATATTACGGTACTGAGTTTGTGTAATCTGAAACACTGACTTCTTATATCTGGTACTTTTGAAACTTTACACAGTTGTTCTTGACACATTGAAGATGTGCACCTCCCTTTTTGGGCAGATTTGGAAAAAATAAATGTCGAATTTATGCATTGTTGAACGTGTACTTTATTCTATCATATCATAACATCATGGTACTCAATTTTTGTCCAGAGATGTTACAGAGTTTTGAACGCATTGACCGTGGGCAGCTATTCTTGAATTTTTGCATTGCGTTCATATGTTTTCTCATAAAGATTCAAAGTATGTGTTTATTTGAAACTCAGATATGGTTTTCACCTTTGCTGAAGTGATATGGACTATTTTCATTTTATGCTTTGTAAAACTTTGTACATTTAGTTTAGTTTTTTTTTCTTCTTTTTTTGTCTTTTACAGTAATAGGGCATCTTCGCTAGCCAAGGGTTGCGATCAGCTTCTCTCCTCTTCACCCTTGGCTGATTGAGCCACAATTTGTGAAACATCAGTTTCAAATTATCTCCCTTTGAAGTAAGAGTTTCAGTATGATTTATTGTAATAATAAATGATAATCTATTGCATCTAATAATACAACAATTCACAATATATTTGACGTCAAGGAAATAAGCCTTCAAAAGTAAAGAAAGATATTTAAATCATGGAAATTTTGCAAAATAGAAAAATCACTAAACGCCATATTTTAAGTTTTATTGTTTTGATATATATTCAAAATCTGAATGTGATGTAATTAATTGGCTGCATTGAAGGTTAACTGCAACCAATCGAAGACGTGGATTTGAGACTACAGAAATCCAGCCCAGTAGTCAGTACTTCGATGCTGACCCGAAAACGGATTCTATTTGGAACCTTGCAATATCTATTTTTTTGGAAATTTTGTTAAAACTAGGGAGTCTCCCTCTCGCAAAGCTCTGTCCTTAGCTAATTTTGGTTTTATATTTAGATGATTTTGGTTATTTATTCTCTATCAGTTTTTTAACTCTTTGAGTTAATGGTCCTCCAAACGTTTAGATTTTATCTGCACTGATGAGACATAAGTTGTCGAAATGCGCATATGCAGAAATTAAATTCACAGTAACTTCGGTATTTAGTTACTTGATCTGCCATTTGGGTGAAGATGAGAGGAGTGGATCGTAACCCTTTGCTAGCTAAGATGGTAATAGGGTTGAACTTAATATAATCTCGATTATAACTTGCATTTGAAGAATTTTTTGTAATAAGGTAAATGAATACTTGTTTGAAATGGTAATTCTGTTAGATTGAAAAAAAAAAAAAAAAAAAAAAAAAAAAACTTTCTAAGTTGAACATGAGTGACGGTGACGCAGGTCCAGACATGTAATTGGCTTTGTTGTGTGTAATAAGCTATGTGTTTTATTTGCATTATGTCTAATAAAAATAGTGGGTAAAGGTTTGCATTTAGAAATGTAAACTTATTCAATTTTCAATAACAAATTGTAGATACAGAAAATCGTGTTCAGCTTGCATTGGCCCCAACTCTATAATCCTGAAAAAGAGTTTTAATAAATCTTTTTTTAGCTCACCTGACCCGTCCGTCCGTTAATTGTTCACATTTTGATCATCACCTCTGAGACCAATTAAACAATTCAAGCAAACTTTACAGGAATAATCGGTATTGAAGGCGATTAACAAAAACTGCTCATTCCGTTCTGATCCAACACAAAACATACCTTCCAGCTAGGAACATAGCTTAACATTTGACCCTATTGGAAAAACATCATTGTCGTCATCTGCTCAGAACGTATGGAAGCAAATTCTACCAAACTGTACTGGAATGATGTCGTATGAATATATTGAGGTTCCTTTACAAATGTTCAAGAATTGCACATTCGCTCCGACCTTACAAAAAACTTGGCCGCCAGTGCGGAACATAGTCATGCAAAGAAATCAATACACTTCTTAAATGAAAAGCCCCCTTTAACTTGCCACGATTAGATCAGAACGTTGCGACGGAAACATAAATTTTTTGTACAATTACCCCCTCCCCCGCATTTTCCATCTTCTCAGATGGATTTTGCATTAAAAAATCTGTTCGTGTCTTGAATTACAGTTGAAATTTTTCCCTAGTTGGACGTTAGACACCATTTAATCGGTTGCTCAATTTTTCTTGCTTTTGCAAAGTCCTATAAAGCTAGGATCAATATAGTGAAAAGTCTTACTTATAATCAAAGTATTGATATTATTAAATACCGGGTTGAATGCCCTTTGCCTGTCAAGGTTGCAACTTGGAAGTAAGAAGTAAGAAGTTAGAAGTAAGAAGTTAGAAGTTAGAAGTAAGAAGTAAGAAGTTAAAAGTTGGAAGTAAGAAGTTAGAAGTTAGAAGTGAGAAAGAATTTGGGAGATCTTTAACAGCATAAAGAGCATGGAATGAGCACCAAACTGTGATGATTAAAATGTATTGTTCATAACTTCATTATGAATTATTGCAAGTCTTTGTATTCCATAATGGGACAGATTTTACGGCTGAATTGGGAAAATTGTATAGAAAATGTGAAAAATTATACATACTCTGTGCCCAGAAGTACGAAACTGTCTAAATAGATATAAAAAACTAAAAACCGAAAACAAAACAAAACAATCGAAAAATACTAGGGATGACTGTTACATGTAATTACATCGTTTGAGTTCCATCTGCGCACTTCCTATAATTTTAATGAACACGGCGTGCTTCAAGATAAAGTGAACTAAAAATTCTTAAAATAAGACTGACAGAGTTTGTGGACTTCGGTTCATGCCAATTCCAAAATAAATGTAGTTTCTTTTAAAGGTATGATTACAGCAGTTGACTTAACACTACGATATCTGACAGGGGTATGTGTTATCATACCTGCCTAAATCAAAAGAGCTGTACAATACAAGCTAAATCGTCTTCAAGGGGTGTAAAAGAGTATTACTTAACAACTTTTAAGGGTGTGTGTGTTGCTAATGCTAAGTTGAACACGATTTACCGTATCTGCAATTTTTGTGTAGAAAATTGAATATGTAATACCTTTACCCGTTATTTTTATCAGACATAATACAAATAAAACACATAGCTTATTACACATAAGATACAAGACCGTTCACGTTTGAGAATCCTTGCAACAGTCCTGTAGTTTGAAGATAACCGGTTGCAAGGCTCACTCCTCTTAATACTCTTTTACTTGTGGCAATCAGAATTCTCCCCTCCCAGTGTTTTCCTTTTCCAAAATAAATCATGTTTTTATAAACCTGTTTTTGTCTTGGGTTTTTGGCTGAAATATTGAAAGTAAGACGTTAAACGCCGTTCAATCTATCATTTTTATTGCTTTTGCCATTGGTCATAAACTATGAAACCTTTAGTTCTGACAATTGACAAAAGTAAATGCCAAAGTCGGAAAGACTACCTTTCCGAATTGCAACATCGAACTAAGAAGTAAGAAGTTAGAAGTAAGAAGTCGGAAGTCGGATGTAAGAAGTAAGAAGTAGGAAGTCGAAAGTCGGAACTCGGAAGTCCCCTTCCGACTTTCGTACTTATAGAAGCAAAATGTTTTCTATTCCAATTGTAAGCTCATCCCTAATACATGACAAACGTTCTGGGGTCCATTCCATCGTCATGGAAACAGTGTTAAAAAACACACCAAGAAAAACCATTGACTGACATGGTTTAATAGCTTTATCAACTGCTTCTTGTAAGCCGAGCTCTTGTAACAAACCTCTAAAATCCCTAAATGCAGATTCTGCTTTAATCTTATCACTTTCGGCTGATGCAAAATCATCTAGATAATTTATAATTTCATGATTCTGTTTATTAAAAATATAGGCAACAGCATTAGTGGAACGCTGACATGCCATTGCCGCAGAGGCTAAACCAAAGGGAAATCTAGTGTCTATGTAAAAATTGTCTCTCCACTTGAAATCTAATAAAATGTAATCGTGCAGATCTACTGGAAGTTGTCGATATGCCCTGCTCTAGTCAAATTTATAAATATAACAGGTGTTCCCTTTACTACGAATCAGATTTGACAAACTGTCAACTGAAGGATAAACCAAATGAAAAGGTTCATCTAAATATAAGTCTCTTGAAATACCAAAATTAATAGAAAATTGCTTTGGAAAACTTAAATCCATGACTACACGTCTACTATTCCCTGTACCACTCTTTTCTACTGTTTGTAAAGGTGAAACGACTAATTGGCTATCAAATGGTCGGTCCTTAAAGGGACCAGCTATTGCATGTAAATGCATTTCCTTATCAATATAAAGATCTACTGACTCTGCATATGTATAAGCAGACTTGTGATTGTCAAATATTGTGTTTGGCAAATAGTCATATGAAAAATTTATTGGCCAACCATATCTTAGAAATTTGCAAATAATATTGTCATCATATAATCTAATAATAACTTGTCCCATGCAAGCACATTTAAGTTTGAAGGCTCATGTATACCAGCACTTAGAAAATTGTATAAACCACTGTTCCAGACATCAACATTAAAATCAGTAACACTATTATTAAAAGCAAACATATCTATATGTAAATCACTAAATGACCAGTTAATATTTACACTTTCTGACTGGGTATTTTGTTCATGATAATAAATTGAGGGCATATTAACAGCTTTATCAATACAAGTGGTGCTTGATTGTAATGAAAATTTGCAGAAAGACTCAGTAATAAAACATGGTCTTTTGTTATCCAAACTGTGCTCATAAAAATCATTACTTTTCTTTTCTAAAATATTCTTAAAACTATCAATACCAAGCTGAGCTTCACTGTTTATATGCTCAATACTATCAAAATGCTCAAAATTATCAGAATGCGCAAAATTTTTATTCACATTGTGCTCAAAACTATCTAAATGCTCAACATCATGCTCCAATTCTAATTTTCAATGCTCTAAATTTTCATAATACTGATCACAACTATCAAAATGCTCAAAAATTTGCGATGCCTTATATGTACAATGCTCAAAACAATATTTACTATCTGTATGCTCAAAATTATTTATATGCAAATTGTTAGACTGCAGATATGTACAACTATCATACGACTGACGATCTTCATTTGCACTCGACGGTCTTTGTCATTTTCGTTAACATTGCTTCTCTGGATGTTTTAAAAAGGCCTTGTTTCGCACAAAATAAACAAACATGAATCTTTGAACATGTCTTCCCATCCTTTGAAAATGCACAATCTCCATTATCCACCTTATCAAAATTAAAACTACGGCAAATAATATTGACCACTTTAGAATCAGATTCAGAATGAATATTATCTTTTCCTGGAAGATTCCTTGAGTTCTCATAAACTGAATTAGTAATGAAATATGACAAATGCTCGAACGAATCATTTCATTCACTAGTGCCTAATTCCAAACACTGCATAACTCTTTTCTGAAACTGTCTGGCATGTGGCCAGCCATGAATAATAGCTAATTTCAAAACCTTCTTTAATAAACATAAACGACCTTTTTTACAATGCACTTACAACAGAATCATCTTGTAAAACTACATTAATTGCTCCAAGCATAAATGCTTCTACTGAAATATTGTTAGCTTTGCTTTGTTTGACCAAATGTGCAATTTCACTGGTAAATGCATGAGACCAGAAAATTATCCTACGTACATATTCTTGTGTTTCCAAATCTAAACCTGACATAATCTTCAGCTTACCATTAGTTTTTTTACAGTGTCATGAATAATCTGTCTATAAAAAACTCTCCCTGTCCATCTGTGATTGTTGACCAACTAATGGCAAAGAACTCAGCTCCTTCTGAACTGTATCATATAAAACAGGAATATCCTTGAAATCCTTCACAGTTAGATCTGGCGTATTCTGTGAGAAAATATTCGGTGATGTCCCTACACCTGCTGTGCTACATCCATTATTGACAGCATTGGCAAAAACAGTTGTCGGTGTCATATTGTTACAAGCAACTGAAGCCGAAATAATGCTACCTGCCGTTGTTACAAAAGTAACTGAAGTTGGGGACCTCATATGAGAAGTCACTGATGGTGTGATAAGGCTAAGTGTCACTGCCGGGCTGCTGTGAGAATGCACACCTACTTGAACACTTTGTCTTTGGTTTTGCAAATGCCTCAATTGCAAGTTCTCCAATTCTAGTTTCTTTAACCTGTCCTCTACTTCTGACTGAAGCATGTCTATGTGATTAGCTAAACCCTGCTTAGTTTATTTTTTTAGTGAAATTAGGTTTAGCCAATGAACTATTTAATCCCGTTCCCGAGTTTATGACATGCAGTATCTTTTGGCATAGTAGATATCAACTGTGTGTAGGGGGAACGCGACTCCATTCCTAACGAAGGTGTAGAATCAAATGGCAACTTATACTCATTATAGTCTAAATCTTGGTCAAAATCGTTCAGGTATTTATCTAAACTCATATCCTGATACATTTTGTTGCACATAATTGAATTCTGGACGCTGAAATGGCGCAACTGTAATACTAAAATATCTTCAACACAAAAGAGTTCCAACTGACAAGCAAATTATCTCCCCTGTAATCATTTAATTTTACGGGCTAAAATTTCACAGTCGTAAACAGTTTATTACTAAGGACATTTCTCATCCTCATTTTTTCGGAAATGTTGTTAAAGATACCAAAAAACTGATAAAAATTCAGACAAAAAATTCTTAATGTAATCGACAGAAAATTCTGCACGAATTAGTTAAATTGGTAAGGGATCGAATGACCTGAAGATTTTACAGGTATATTGTCCTCTCACTGATACTGCCGAAACCATGCCCGGCTATCCCAAGTTGTTGTTTACGTTTATCGTTTGTCTTTTTATTGGTGTATCTCTTGTGCAGTTCCCTTGTGGATTGACGCCTGTGATTTCAGCTATTGTATGTGTATCCTGATATCCTTTGTGTTTAAATTTTACTCAAAGATCATGGCCTCATCAGATTTGAAATATATACCTAAATATGGTCAAAATAGTCCTTGGGCTGTCCTTCTGTGATTTCAGTATCTAAGGTAGAACCCATAGTTTTAATTTAATTCTTTGTGGTTCATCTGTGTGTGTTTTCTTTTTTTTTTCTTTTCTGTGCCGTACTTCTGTTGTGTCTTTTTGTTGCAATTGTCTCTTGAATTATTGTTCTAGACTGATGGTTAGGTTCTTACTTACTTTACTTGCATAATTCAGCATATCACTCTTATTATATTTTCTCTTCTTTACAAAATTTAGCAACAACAGTTTAATTATACAATATATTTATATCTATACGACCTCTATGACTGGCAAAAAAGTAGCTTACTGGAAATTAAAATGTATTCAATTATTTATTGTCATCAATGCTGTACTACTTGAAACCAAACTAACTTGATGACAAAGATCTGTGGATGATCCACATAAAAATGTTGATCTACTGTACAACCCGTCATAGATGGACGGCATTGGTCTAGTTAAAGTAAGTGCAAACCGTCGGCCAAAAAGGGAACAATGCAAGGACAAACAGCAACATTGGACACATAAAGAAACAAAGACACCACGTGAGTACGGGATAGATGAACAACACGGACATGTTAAAAACCATGGGTGAGATCAGGTGCATTCCCTGCTTCTTATATAGAGGCTCTTGATCACCTCTTGTTCAATCATCAATAATTCGATATGAAATTTGATATGTCGCCGTCGCAAACATTAAATGGTTGACCCAAACTCAATTTTATTCTAATGCTATATTATCACATACTTTTACTTTTACATATGGAGAAGGTTTCTTCAGGACATGTTGTGGTCGTCACAATTAACTAACGATTAATAGCGGTAAGCTAACAAGAATCACTAACAATGGCCGAAAATTACACAACCTACCAGGGAACTGTACACGAAAAACAATAAAAGGACAAAAGACAAATGTCGACAACGATAGGGACTCCGGATAGCCGGACTTGTTACTGGCACTACTCGTAGGTTAACAAAAGATACTAAAAGATGGACATCGAATGGTTATTAAAATAAGATAATAACTAACTGTGACAACACAGTATTGAAGGGTATTTTATCCAAGAGAGCTTGAAATTAAGTATACTACAGATGCTTCCACATCGGCTTCGTTCCTTGAACTTCATCTTGAAATTGACAACAGAGGTACATCACAAACTAGCCTGTATGGCAAACGCGATGACTTCACTTTTCCAATAGTCAACATTCCAAAAGCCCCAGCATATGGAGTTTACATCTCACAACACATTCGCTACTCAAGGGCTTGTGTTCGTTACAGTGACTTCCCTGATAGAGCTCAGTTCCTTACCAATAGACTTCTTAAGCAAGGGTAAGTTACAAAAGACTTAAAGTCATCACTACAGAAGTTTTACGGCCGAAATCTCAATCTTGTGGATCGCTACGGGATATCTGTTTCCCAAATGACAACAGATCTTTCCCTCTACAACTGAAGTTTGTTTTCCTCTATCGGATTCGACTTTACAAAAGGAGTTGACATGTTCAACACGGCGGGTGTCTTATAAGAAGCAGGGGATGCTTACTCTACCGGTACATCTGATCTCACCCATGGTTTTTTATTGGGTCTGTGTTGTTCATCTGTATGTGCGTCTTCGTTTTTCTTTTTTGTCCCGTACTCCGATGGTGTCCTTGTGTCCTAGTGTGTCTGATTTTGCCATTGTCCATGGATTGTTCGTGTTTTTGATTGACGGTTCGATTCTCACTTACTTTATAGATATGATCAGGTATTCAAGGTAAAAGGTTTTATGGTGTGGCATTGAAGTCCCTTTTGGTAGCCTTATTGTTCAAAACATTACCTAGTCTAGTGACACAAAAACGGACTTTTTGATTGGACATTTGCATCTTCAACTAATTCTGTTATTGCAAATTACGTCTGTTCTGACATTCGTTGTAATATATATTTCTTTGTTCAAACGGGTATACAAGTTTCATTGATCAATGTTTTCGAATCTTTACTGTAAAATATTAAGTAAAATTTTAAGAGGAGAAGATATCTGAATGCAAAGTTTAAGACGGACGAACAAACGGACGACGGGCGCTGTACGCCAAGTGATGACAAAAGCTCATCCTGTCATAGTCAGGTGAGCTAAAAATCATGAATTACTTTCTTGAAATACGTTTCAGTTGACATGAAATTAAGTTTTACTGTTTAAACGATTGTAAAAATTAAATTTTGACACCATAGAGCCAATTGGAATCGAACTTAGTCACAATAGTCCTTGTATGGTCTCCTTAAAAACTGTATTCGGCAGAACCGCACCTCATCCAAGATGAGCTGCCAGCGAGGAACATAGTTTGAACATTGGACCCTAATGAACAAACATTCAAAGATCCGCTCAGAAACTAACAGTCCAATTATAACCAAACGTAGGCACAATGGTCTTTATATGGTCCTTTCCAAAAAAAGGTATCCGGCAAGTCCGTACTTCATCCAAGATGGCCGCCAGCGGTGAAAATAGTTTTAACATTAGTTCCTTAGGAAAAGACATTCAAAGATCTTCTCAGAAACTACCAGTCCTATTATTATTAAACTTAGGCACAATGGTCCTTAGTTGGTGCCATCCTAATATGTATTCGACAGGTCCGTACCTCATCCAAGATGGCCGCGAACGGGTAACATAGTTTTAAAGATAGATCCTATAAAAAAGACATTCAAAGATCTTCTCCTTTGAAAACACTTGGCCAATTGGAACCAAACGTAGGCATAATAGTCCTTTGTTGGTCCCTTTTAAAATTGTATCTGTCGAGTCAGTGCCTCATCCAAGATGGCCGCCAGCGGGGAACATAGTTTTACCATTGGACATTATGGAAAAGACATTCAAAGATCTCAGAAACTACCAGTCCACTTATAACCAAACTTAGGCATAATGGTCCTTAGAAGGTCGTTTCCAAAATTTTTATCCGGCAGGTTCGTACCTCATTCAAGATGGCCGCAAGCGGGGAACATAGTTTAAACATGGGACCCTATGGAAAAGGCATTCAAAGATATTCCCAGAAACTACTAGCGCAAATACAACCAAACTTTGGCACAATGGTCCTTAGATGGGCCCTTCCAAAAAAGGTATCCAGCAGGTTCCTACCTCATCAAAGCTGGTCGACAGCGGAGAACATAGTTTTAACAATGGACCCTATGGATGACATTCAAAGACCTTCTTTTCAGAAACTACCAGTCCAATTATAACCCAACTAAGGCAAATGGTCCTTAGATAGTCTCTACCAAAGAAAGTATCTAGCAGGTGCATACCTCATCCAAAAATGGACGCCAGGGTGGAATATAGTTTAACAATGGCCTCTTTATTGAAAACACATTCAAATATCTTTTTCTAAGAAACTACCATGGTCCAATTTGAACCGAACCTAGTCACAATGATCCTTCGATGGTCCCTTCCAAAACTTTATCCAGCAGGTCTTTTCCTCATCCAAGATGACTGCCACCAGGAAACACCTCTGCCACAAGGAAACACCTTATGGTTTAATGCGAAAAAAAAATCGAAGCAAAAATTCAATCTTTGGTTTGATTTAATAACAAATAACTGCCAAATCAACAGTGGCATCAATCAAGTTTTAAAAAACAAAAACATACCCATGTTGCATAATAATCAGTAATTGTAATGCTTTACACCTCACCTCAAATCAGAATCAAATAATATGGAGAGCATAATGCAAAGAATCATAAAAAAGTACTCTTCACCAAAAATATCAGCATAATGGGCCGAATTTAAAATTGAGGACATCTACCGAGTGTAATACACGGAACGAAGCCCGATTATTTTGAAGGGGCTAGAAATTTGAGAAAAAAGGTAAATGTCTATGAAACGCAAAGTAAAGTTTTCGTGTCGGAGAAGTTTGGTGAGTTGTCTAATGAACACTCCGAGGACCTCTGTTTCACCAGCAGTGGTATCAAACCAGTGGTTTCAATATACAAAATTATCATATTAGCAATGCTGTTTTGCTGTACAAGTGTTTCTAGAGAAAAACTATTAAAAAAAAATAAATAAAAATAAAAAGCCAAATTCAATACCAAGAACATCTTACGAGTGCAATACATGAAAATAAACTAGCCATTTGTCCGAAGACAAAAAAAGCGATTTTAGTCTTTTGGGTTGTTTGAAAAAAGTGGTAGTTCAATTTTGCAGAAACAATGCTTGACAATGAATTTGTTGCAGTGTTACTCATATTCTAAAAACTGAAGCAGTATTTTAATGCATAATTCTCAGTACAATAAACATATATTTATTTTTAAGAAAGAAGATAAGCTAATTACGTCAAAGTATAGACCCATCTCATTCATATCTGCATTTGGAAAAAACAACGGCAGTAGAATACCGAAGGAACAAAGCACAAGATTACACAAATCAAAGTCTAGAGACAAGACAAAGGCAAGAACACCAAAAGACGGAAGACCAAGACACCACAAAACACACGAACATTACATATACAACACAAAAAACTAAAGCACTAACAGTGTGAACTCTCAAT
>MJUU01035299.1:47389-70195 GCA_002080025.1 Modiolus philippinarum
TTTAAGGTAATGTGTTATTTTTCATCCTACCCGATATATCATTCAAAGTATGAAACGTTCTTAGCTGTAGACAAATTAATGGACAGAGGATTTAAGGTAATGTGTTATTTTTCATCCTACCTGTTCTTAGCTGTAGACAGATTAATGGACAGATGATTTAAGGTAATGTGTTATTTTTATCCTACCTGTTCTTAGCTGTAGACAGATTAATGGACAGAGGATTTAAGGTAATGTGTTATTTTTCATCCTACCTGTTCTTAGCTGTAGACAGATTAATGGACAGAGGAATTAAGGTAATGTGTTATTTTTCATCCTACCCGTTCTTTGCTGTAGACAGATTAATGGACAGAGCATTTAAGGTAATGTGTTATTTTTCATCCAACCTGTTCTTACCTTTAGACAGATTAATGGACAGAGGATTTAAGGTAATGTGTTATTTTTCATCCTACCTGTTCTTAGCTGTAGACAGATTAATGGACAGAGGATTTAAGGTAATGTGTTATTTTTCATCCTACCCGATATATCATTCAAAGTATGAAACGTTCTTAGCTGTAGACAAATTAATGGACAGAGGATTTAAGGTAATGTGTTATTTTTCATCCTACCTGTTCTTAGCTGTAGACAGATTAATGGACAGAGGATTTAAGGTAATGTGTTATTTTTCATCCTACCCGTTCTTAGCTGTAGACAGATTAATGGACAGAGGATTTAAGGTAATGTGTTATTTTTCATCCTACCCGTTCTTAGCTGTAGACAGATTAATGGACAGAGGATTTAAGGTTATATGTTATTTTTGTCTTAACCCTACACGGTACCAGGACCCGGATACCGGGCTTGTCTTAAACCTGCTTGGTATCAGTACTCAGATACCGAACTTGTCTTTAACCTACTCAGTCCCAGGACTCGTATACCGGACTTCTCTTAACCCTACTTTGTACAATGATTCAGATGTCAGGTGTCTAAACCTTCTCGGTACTAGGACTCACACAACAGACTTGTCTCAAACCTGCTCGGTATCAGTACTCAGGTTGTCTAACAATACTTCATACCAGGACTCAGATAACTGACTTGTCCTAACCCTACTTGGTGCTAGGACTCCGATATGCGAATCTTATTTGGTATCATTATTCAGATGTCTGTTCTCTAACCCTACTCGGTACCAGGACTCAGGTACCAGACTTGTCCTCAACCTACTTTGTACGATTATTCAGATGTGGGCTGTCTAACCCTACTTTCTACCAGGACTAAGATAGTGGACTTGTCCTAACCCTACTTGGTACCAGGACTCAGATAAGGGACTTTTCTTTATCCTACATGGTACCATTATTCAGAAGTCGGTTGTCTAACTCTTCTCGGTACCAGGACTCAGATAGCAGACTTTTCTTAAACCTACTTGTTAGATCCAAAGTCGAAGAGCAAAATGCCAAAGCAGGTGGAAAATTGTCGCCCGCAATAGTCTTGACTGACTTGGTACAGGTATTTCAAAAGAATTAAAACTTACAATTACATGTAATGTTACTACGTTAGTAAACGTTTTGATATCAGACCATTGTGTTAAAACATCTGTTGTTCAACATATGTATCAATATCTGTAGCTGTTGTTCATACAAATTGAATTTTTGCAACTAAGTGAAAAGCTCAGTCCTTAGCTGATCTTGGTTTTCTGCTTAGATCATATATTTTTAAAAATATTATCAGATTTTATACATCTTTCAGTTTATGGTCTTCCGAATCTTTAGCTTTTATCTTTAATGAAGAGACATAAGTTGTCGAAATTGTCATTTGAAGAAACAAAATTTAAAGTAAGTCGGGTATTAAGTTATCTATTCTTTGAACGGTCATGGCAAGTAATAAATATTCAACTGGAATGTTAAAAGACGGAAATCGTGTGATCGTTCATCAAGTTTGGGATGTCTAACTGCGTTCGAGTCCTTTTCGATTTCATAATAGAAAAAAAGAAGGGAAACGGGGAATGTGTCAAAAGGTCAACGACCCAAAGGGAAGTAATAACAACTAAAGCCACCATAAGATCTTCAATGAACCTTGAGGAAACCCCACACCCAACGGCAGGTCGGAGTCGGTCCCTAAATAAAGAGTAATCAAGTTCAGCGAAATAAACACCATCCTAGACTCCTATAGACATAAAGTAAACTAACTAGAAAATAGACAGGACAAGCAAAGGCTTTATAAATTTCCTGACTTAAGACAGGCGCAAATCTGCTGCGGCGGGGATAAACAAGTTTTATTGGGCCCAAACCTTCCCCTATAGCCAATGTAATAAATAAAAAAAAGCAATCGTAACAACAATAAAATTCAGTTTGCAACAGGACTGAGTCAATTGTGAGAAATTAAACTGAAAGAACTAAATATACGGACATAAACATGAAATTACAAAAGACTACTAGCGTTAAACTGACATTACCAGCTGACAAATAAAGTTATGTACCCTCAGTATACAGTTTTCACCATGATCCCTTCCCATGAGGAGTTTAGCATAATGATTTGATGCATATACTAGAATACATAATCCGTGTCCATGCAATACTGATTTTGGGAATCTAGACTGATGCAAAGACCCTATACCAAAGAAGGTCATACGTAATGACTTTTCGACAATACCGTATTTATAACTCTTATTTAAAGACCTGTTATGAGTATTTCTTTTGTTATTCAAGACACTTTAATTCTTGTAAAAGCCTTGGACTATTCCATCTTTCTTTTGTCTTTCCATTGATTCTCTCGATTTCGAAGCACTTAGCACTTTAACTGATAATTTACCTCAAATTATTTACTTACCCCGAATTATTTACCTCATTAATTTTTATGCATATTCATTCACATATATTCTAACTTTGACCTTCTGTTATGTTTCACCTAAATATTAAATGAAGTTTAAGTTTCATGTGGGAAAAATTTCCCCGGTCCAAAAATCTAAACTGTGCATCAAGGTGATCAAACGACCTTCATAAACTGTCGCGATTATCATCGCAAGTTAATGAAGAGATGTAAGAAAATATATTTAAAGTGACAACAGATCGAGAACACAGGTAATCTAATCGGTATTTATGTAATAAAAGTAAACAAATATTTGACATAAGATCAATATAAAAGACAAATTTTCCGCATGTAGAACCAAAAATCTTTATTAACTATTTGATGCATATAACCTTAATAAAACAACGGCAGTAGAATACCGAAGGAACAAAGCACAAGATTACACAAATCAAAGTCCAGAGACAAGGCAAAAGCAAGAACACCAAAAGACGGAAGACCAAAGACACCACATGCCCACAAAACACACGAACATTACATATACAACACAAAAAAACTAAAGCACTAACAGTGTGAACTCTCAATAAACAAGAGTGACATCAGGTGCTCCGGAAGGGTAAGCATGTCCTGCTCTGTGCACAGCACCCGTCACACTCTCAGTGGGTCAATCCAGGGTAAAGTAAAAACCGGTAATGTCAAATCCGGGAAGACGCGAATCTAGCTGAAAATGTCAGTTTTAATTTGTGACACTGACATTTCATATGTATATATGATGTCGTGGTGACGGCCATAGAATTTCTGAAGGGACGAAAGTAACAAAGGCTGAACATATCCCTGACTTAGCAGTTTATGTGACAGTGCTGATGAATATACATGAGTAGAAGATTCTATTTTGATAGCGGGATATCAGTATTCATTTTTTCACATATAAAATTCTGCATATTAAATAAATTGCATGGTCTTTAAGTTAGTTAAAGTTTGTTTCAGAGTAATTAATTGAATTAAAGTGCTTCGTAAGAAAAGGGGTGGTTAAAATGCCTTCAAGCTGCGCGCTCAGGCATCTTGACCACCCCTTTTCTTACAAAGCACTTTAATTCAATTAATTATGCTGAAACATACTTTAACTATAGCGAATTTCACGATTTAAAGGTTTTAAAAGTCTGTTAGGCGAGTTTAAGTATTCTTTACTCTTATGTAAACCATCACCGCAAATTAAGGGATGTGAAAAACCAGCTTTGATTAGATGTTTACGTGTTGCATTGTATTTATTAACTAAGTCTTTATATCGATGATGAAATTTAGTAAAGGTTTTAACTAGTTTATGATAACGAAAACCCTGATGTTATAGTTTTTCAGTTATGAACAGATTCCGTTAATTAAAATCGGAAACGTTATTACATACTCGAGCAAATCGAACCAGTTGAGATATGTGAACACCATATGATGGCGCTAATGGAACATCGCCATCCAGAAATGGATAATTAACTATGGGAAAAGAAAAATCGTCCCTTTTACCATAAATTTTGGTATCTAATTTACCATTCGTAATATCAAAATTGAGGATGATTATTAGAATTGGCTTTACTCAAAGTAAGTTCTTTAGGGTAGATGTCCTTATAATACGTATTGAAGTCGTCATTATTTAAAGTTAAAATATCATCCGAATATCAGAAAGTGTTGTTAAACTTTTCAATTAAATAATGATTAGATGGGTCTATACTGATGCTGGCCATAAACTGAGATTCGTAGCAGTACAAAAAGAGGTCCGCTATAAGTGGTGCACAATTTGTACCCATATGAATTCCTTATTCAATACTCCCAAATTTTGTATACCTGGTTAAGGTGACTTCATCTATATAACATGTAGAAAAGAGTTTTATGACAGTCGGCTCTCACTTAATATTCTTTGTTAGGATTATCATATTTCGGGATTTTCTTTTCATTGACGATCTCTAATTGGAGAGTCTTCTCTTTGTTGATGGTATCTAATGGAGAGTCTTCTCTGTGTTGACGATATCTAGTTGAAGAGTCTTCTCTATGTTGATAATATCTAATTGGAGAGTCTTCTCTAAGCTGATAATATCTAATTGGAGAGTCTTTTCTATGCTGATAATATCTAATTGGAGAGTTTTTCTATGTTGATAATATCTAAATGGAGAGTATTCTCTGTGTTGATGATATCTGATGGAGAGTCCTCTCTGTGTTGATGATATCTAATGGAGAGTCTTCTCTTTGTTGATGATATCTAATAGGGAGTCTTCTCTTTGTTGATGATATCTAATGGAGAGTCTTCTCTGTGCTGTAATATCTAATTGGGGAGTCTTCTTTGTGTTGATGATATCTAATTGGTGAGTCTTCTCTTTGTTGATAATATTCAATGAGGAGTCTTCTCTTTGTTGATGATATCTAATGGAGAGTTTTCTCTTTGTTGATGATATCTAATGGAGAGTCTTCTCTTTGTTGATGATGTCTAATTGGTTAGTTTTCTCTATGTTGGTGGTATCTGATTGGTGAATCTTCTCTGTGTTGATGATATCTGATTGGTGAGTCTTCTCTGTGTTGATGATATCTGATTAGTGATTCTTCTCTATGTCGATGATAGCTGACCGGTGAGTCTTCTCTTTGTTGATGAAATCTGATTGGTGAGTCTTCATTATGTTGATTATATCTAATGGAGAGTCTTCTCTGTGTTGATGATATCGAATGTAGAGTCTTCTCTATGATGATGATTTCTAATGGAGAGTCCTGTCTATGTTGAGTTCCAAAACTTCTGTGATTTCAGATAATTTGAATATACGAATAGCTCATTTGTTGTGTTTGCTGTATTTATATTAGTCATTTTCTGTCAATAACTTCATAATTAAACCCTTCATTGCTGTGAAATAATTCTTTGTCAACAATGGTTGCGCTTTGTTCTGCATCTTGAACCATTATGTGATATGTATTATAGTAGTTTTTAACCTAAGACTGGTTAATAACAAAAAAAAACCCCGAAATTAGTGTAAATTTAGTTTCTATTTCGACAACTTATGTCTCTTCTGTGCAAATCAGTTAGAAATCATTTGAAAAACCATAAACCAAAACTTTCTTAAATCTAAAAAAAATGTCTAAAAAAATTAACAAATTAACAATAAAAGGATATGGAGTAAATGTACGCGAGACAAAGTATTTCTGGTGTGAAACATCATAAATTATCAATATAGACGATTCAAAATCCTGAAAGGGGCACTCAAACGCACGAATTAATCAATTTTTGAATGGTATCTAGAATGTGAAAACACGGAAATTGTCTAGGCGAGAGATTGATCAGCACGTTCGAATATCTGACTGGGATTGCCCGTTTTACATTGAAAGAAGCTAATTTACGGTACTCATCTGACTTGATGCCTTTTTATTATTCAGGATATCATATTTTTGGTGTTCATTACATTATTTTTTACCACTTCACTAAACAAATATCTGTTTAAACTTCAAGCATCATCAAGCGACAGGTCGAGTCTGGGCTGAGATGGCCAGGCATTTATCCGACACAATGGTTCTACCGTTGGATATTGAAAACTTCTCAGCAGTATTGGACGGACTAGTAACAACATTGGATAATGAATATGGTGACTTACTGAGAAATTATAGTATTAAATTCGGTAAGTGTAATAATATAATTGCATCTAAATGTATTACATCAACTCAAACTTTATGAAATACAATTTCGTGGGTATCAAAGTAAACATAAAACAGCACATGCAACTTTCCAGTTTTCTGTTATTCACCAAAAGTTATTGTGTAAAATATATACCACTGTGGTTTTTACAAAATGTTTTTACCACTGTGGGGGTCAATGAAAAAACAAAATGCTGAAGCTACTGTGAATTTAGTTTCTAAATATGCGCATTTCGACAACCTATTCCTCTTCAATGCAGATCAAGTCAAAACACTTGGAATTCCATGAACCGAAATATGTGTGAAAGCCGATAGAGAGCAAATCACAAATAAGCTCTAAATAGGAAATCCACAATAGCTAAGGAGAGAGCTATGCAAGAGGGAGATACTCCTTAAGTTTAAACAAAATTTTCTTAAATAAAGATATTGCAAGTTTCAAAAGCAAAATCGGTTATCGGGCCAGCACCAAAGTACTGGCTTCTTGGTTGGTGAATACCTTCGGGGACTGACAGTCCACCAGCAGTGGCATCGGTCCAGTGGTAACAAGTAACACAATACCGAAGTTACTGTGAACATTTTGAAATCCATAAACCGATATATGTGTGAAAGCTGATAGAGAACAAATCACAAATATGATCTGAATAGGAAAGCCAAAATTAGCTAAGGACTGTGCTATGCATAGGTCCAGTGGTAACAAGTAACACAATACCGAAGTTACTGTGAACATTTTGAAATCCATAAACCGAAATATGTGTGAAAGCTGATAGAGAACAAATCACAAATATGATCTGAATAGGAAAGCCAAAATTAGCTAAGGACAGTGCTATGCATTGACCCAGTGGTAACAAGTAACACAATACCGAAGTTGCTGTGAATTTAGTTTCTGCATGTTTAAATCCTTTTTTACGTAAACCAATGCATTGCTTACCCTAACCAAAATCTAAATTAGAATCCCTACAAAGTCTCTCCAATGACATAATAATACAGGCAATGGAACGTTTTAATCGTGTTCTTCATACTGAAGTCATTTTGAGGACAAATTTTTTTATGACAATACTAGCCATGAGTCAAGGGAAAACAGTCATGGTTTCACCATTAGCTTCACACATGTCTGGTATTGCAGGTAGTTCTTTATTACCTACCAGTAATGGGTCTCGAAACTCAAGTGTTGGAACAATTTTGAGTTCTGTAATTTTAAAACATGCAAATAACTACCAACACCGCATCCATGACAAAATGAGTGCATGGACATAGCATTGCTCTACGTTTAGCAATGAATTCTCTCAAACTGCTGCTAGGGCCGTCTTGAACTTACTGTGAGGTTGAGCAAAACTCATTGTTGAAGACCTCATGCTGACTTCAAGAAAGAGAACAACAACAAAAGCGTTGTTCCATCGCTTGTTTTACCCTGTATTTCTAGAGACTTTGTCTTTGTGCATTTACTCCATATCCCTTCATTGCTTACCAAATTCAATTACAGAAACAGCAATATTTCGTTTTCGTAAATAGTTTTTCATTAAAGTTTTGAATTTGTTGATATTTTTACATTTCAAACAACTTTTTACTACGGTCAATTTTAGTTCTGCTGATGTCTATTTTTAGTTCTGCTGATGCCTATTTTTAGTTCTGCTGATGCCTATTTTTAGTTCTGCTGATGCCTATTTTTAGTTCTGCTGATGCCTATTTGTAGTTCTGCTGATGCCTATTTGTAGTTCTGCTGATGCCTATTTTTAGTTCTGCTGATGCCAATTTCGACAACTTATGTCTTTTAACTTGAGACAAAATTTTAATATTTGAAAGAACAAAATTCAAAGTAAATGACCCTAGTTTTAGTTAGGTATTTTCACAAAAAAGTTCCTGTGGTTTGTACGCATCGACGTCCTGAACTATTGGAGTCGAAAAACCGAGTGTTAGATTTGGAAATGTTACTCAGATCATGTTGGTCGTGTACGCTAAATAGTTAACACACTTTTAAACAAAATATTTTTTTTTTCACAGAAAGTCTAAGAAGCATTGCCAGTGTTCTAAAAAGCGTAACAAAAGATTTTACAAGAATGGTAAAGAGTGTAAACAGAAACAAGTATGTTCAGTACTTATACGTTTTATATTTCATATAAAATATATTCAGCTAGAATTAAAACAAAATATGAATAGATATGATGGCTAATAGAGAGCATCTCAACCGTATTTCCAATCCCCCCCCAAAAAAAACAAAACAAATAAAAACAGGATATAATAAACGGAGACGATGGTAGAATATGAGTTTGTTTATATTTTCGATAGTGCCAAGCTAACTACTTCAATGAAGTGCACTGTGTATTAGATAATTTACAATCAATTCAAAAACCAGTTCCATCTATCGACAATTATAATGTTTCTACAATTTATGCAACGCTCCAACATAATTTGATTAAATCCAAATTTGGACAAATAACTAAATTGATTAAATGGTCTTTTAAATTTTCTGGTCTGCAGTTCATTTGTTTTAACAAAAAGCAAAAATTCCTTTTTGATATTACTAACAATAATCATTGCTCTTGGACTAGTGATGAAGGCACTTTATCTTTTGCTGGAAGACATTTTTGCAGATGTTTTTGTGTTCTGTTACGAACGTGACTTCATGAAAAAACTATAAGAAAGGAACTGTTCAAAACTGTGATAAACTTTTTATTTTAAATGATAACAGCACGTATATTTAAGATATCCTTACATTTAACAATCCCCAGTTTTTAGATTGTGATGACATCATTTACTCAAAAGAACTAAAACTTAACAATGAATTCAAATATTGCCCTTTTCTAGATCTAACTTTCATCATTGACTCTGGTAAAATATTAAATGAAATTTATGATAATAGGGATGATTTTGATTTCATTTTTACTAATTTGCCTTTTCTTGACAGCGACGTTCCTCTAGCTGCATCCTACGGGATTTATATTTCTCAACTCGTACGATTCGCAGGTGTTTGTTCTAGTCTTGACGACTTTGATGAACATAACCCTACTATCAAATCCAAACTTTTACAGCAAGGTTACAGATTTCATAAATTGTTAGATACATTTAAAAAAGTTTCATAGGAGATATGAACGTTTGATATATGAAAATATAATGTTATTCACAAACATTTTATTACAAAGGGCATTTCCCATCCTCGATTTAACTGAAATGTTGTAAAAATGCCAGAAGCGGATTAAAAATCCAGAAAAACTGGGACGTAGCTCACATTCTTTACGTGGTAGGGGATATCGACAGATTATTGTGTATGTATCCTTTAAATTGGCTATAGGATCCGATGACCTGAGAGTTTAACACTCATACTGGCCTCTCACTGATACTGCCGATGTCTACTCAAATATATGATGAATCTTTAACAAACCCTTATGGAAATTTTGAGTTTGATTTTTCTTCCGTAGTGCGACAGTGTTTTTTCCAGCAGACTAGGCTCCTTGAGCTAGCCGGCATTTCAGAGGCGACCACTCCTCGGTCCATCTTTCCAAATTACTTTTTGTCCCATTTCTATTTCAAGATTATGGTCATGGAAGTGGTAGTCTACCTGTTTTTGGTTTTATTAGTATGTTTATTTTACAATAGGGAAACGGAACACAGGAAGGGAGGGTTTGGGTACACATAAACCGGTATCAACCCTACCGATGACTTTTGCTAGTGCCGTTACAAAGTCCGGCTGTCGAAAGTTAATATCGTTATTTACGTTTGTCTTTTGTCTTTTTATTTGTTTTTTACTTGTGCAGTTCCTTGGTACATTGTGGCATGTGTTTTTCAGCTATTGTAGGTATTTCCTCTTATCTTTTTAGTTCACCTGGCTATGCCAGGGTGAGCTTTTGCCATTATGTGGCGTCCAGCGTATGTCGACTTTTCATTCAAAGATCTTGAATTCACTGGGCCAATTGGAACCAAACTTGGTCACAATAGTCCTTTGGTGGTCCCCTTTCAAAATTGTATCCGGCAAATCTTTAACTCGTCTGAGATGGCCGAACATAGTTTTAACATCGGATCATATAGAACGGATTCAAAGATCTTCTTTTAAGAAATTACTGCTTCAATTAGAACAAAATTAGTCACATTGGTCCTTAGATGATTCCTTCCAAAAAAGGTATCCAGTAGGTCTGTTCTTCATCCAAGATGGCCGCTACCAAGAAAGGCCCTATGGTTAAATGTGAAGACACATTCTAGCCCAAAATCACATGTTTGTTATGATTTAATATCAAAAATAGCTGCAAAAGTTTTATTGTTCGTACAGAAATATCAATTTGATTACTGCAACTTGGATTATACATTAAAAGGTTCTCATTATGTACATGAAAACACTTTTTGAAGGTTGTCTTTACTTTAAAAATAAGATATAATGAAATCATAATTTCAAAAATGGAGTTAATTAGAGTAAAAGAGGATATAAACTAAATGTCAACATCTACTTATTTTATTGACGATTTCAGCAATATGTATAAAATAGATAATAAAAGGGAACTCCTGCCCAATTTTTTTGAAAGAGGGACTCGAGAATGTTTTAATATCAGCAATATGTATAATATCTAGATAATAAGGGGAACCACTGCCCAATCATTTTTTGTATGATAGTCTGATATGGGTTGTGATGGAGAGTGAAACTTTTAGTTGCTATGGAAACCAAACAATAAAACTGAAATTTTAGAGAAAAAAAATTATTGCTAGATTTTTTCTGTAATATGTATACAATAGTTAAGAAGGAGAACCCCTGCTCAAATATTTTTTTGAAAGGTGCCTTGTAATGTTTTAAATTGAGCAGTATTTATTTCGTAGATTATCAGGGGATCCTGCCGAAATAATTTTTGAAAGATGGTCTGAAATCGCTCCAAATAGATAACACATTCAAAGATTTCTTTTCAAAGACAACTTGTCTAACTAGAATGCAATAGTACTTTGACGATACCTTCCAATAAAGGTATCCGGCAGGTCCAGACCGCATTTTATATGGCTTCTAGAGGTAACACAGTTCAACATTTGACCATTTGGAGAACACATTGAAAGATCTTCTGGCAAACTAGTAGTCCAATTAGAACCAAACTTTCGTGCAGTGTGGAGTCCGTACAAAGATTCCCCGTGCTTGAGGTGTATCCTCGTTTCGTTTTGACAGTTACGGTGTACTTGTTCATGCGAGAATTTCTCATATGAATGCACCATCAAAATTCAACACTTGGCTTTCTTGTTTTGTAAAAATTAAACTATTTTTCTGGCCATCTGTATATATATTGCCCACAACTCCCGATTTTACTTTCCAAGTTTTCTGACAACCAACTCGATGAGTGCCTAGTGATCGTTTATATGTTGTATTGTCTATTGGTGCCTTTGTCGGGCAGAGGATGTTTGTAAGAGTGCTTTTCCCGGAACTTACTATAAGGTAAGAGTGTTTGCTCTTTGTTGAAACCTCATAGTGACTTCAAGATGAAGAACAACAATGAAAGCGTTGTTCCATTGGCTTAATCTTACCATGTGTATATAGGGATTTGTCCGATGTACATTTACTCCATATCCCTGTATTTGTTAATTAGTCACAATGGTCCTTAGTTGGTCCCTACAAAAAGGTATCCAAAATACTAGTGCTGGCACCAAGTCCGGCAGTCCCGAGTTCCTGTCGTTGTTAACGTTTGTCTTTAGTCTTATTGGTGTTTTTCCTGTGTAGTTCCCTAGCAGATTATGGCATGTAATTATAATTTTCAGCTATAGTAGATGTTTCCTGTTGTCAGTTTTATTTCATTCTGCAGATCCGTTCCTCATTCAAGATGGTCACCAGTAGTGGGAACATAGTTTACATTGGATTCCATTTAAAAAAAAATAGGTTTTTGAAACCACTAATCGAGTTGGAACTAAACTTGATCACAGTAGTCTTTGGACGACCCTGTTCAAAATTTGTGTCTTGCATGTCTGCATATAATCCAAGGTGGCCTCAATCAGGAAACATAGTTTAACGTTGGACACTACAGGAATGCCATTCATCTCTCTATTTCAGGGATGGTCCAGGTGAGTGATATAGTCTTTTGAGGGTCTCTTGTTTATTTTGTTTTTCATCCGATTTTAATGGCATTTGTAGTTAGCTCACCTGGCCTTAACTACTTGGTCGTCAGTCGTCAATCCGTCTGTAAATAATTTCAAACATCTTCTCCTCTAAATCTGTTCGGCCAATTAAATCCAAACTTGATCCGAATCATCAGTATGATATGCAGTTTAGAAATTGTATTTTATTAGTCAGAACATTAAACAAAATGGCTGTTGTTACTAAAAATAGAACATAGATGTAAATTGCTGGATTGCCAAATAACTCAAAAACTGTTATAGATATAAAAAATCTGACATAGAGTAAAAATTATGAGCATGGCAAGATCTACCCCCCCCCCTCCTGCAACTTTGTAGAAATTCCAAAAACCTATCTTGCAGTTTTTGCTCTTTTTCTGTAAAATTTAATAAAAAAAACTTAAATGCTTTTCATATTCTATTACAAATAATATGACAGATAGATGTCAACTTTAAAATTCATAGATGTTCAGCATACCAAGATCTACATACCTGACTTTTTATAAAACAAACTTAACCCCCATATAAGACTTATTGCTCCTTATTTGTCAAATTTTGTTAATTTCTATACTTTATGTCTTGTATTAAAAAAAACAACCTTTCGATAGAAGTACATTGTGAATAACAAAAATGTTCAGCCTATCAGGAAATACAATTTCTGCATATGTTTGGCAGGTTTGCATCTCATCCAAGATATTTTCCTGCAGGAAACATGATTTAACATAGGACCCTTTAGGACAATGTTGAAAATTGTTAATTCTTGAAAGCTTTATACATCAAGTTGAAATTAACTAGGCATAATAACATTACAGGCATTAAAAAATGTATGATTTAGGTAATCATCATAAATCAAAGATGGCCGCCACTGAAGATCTTAAATGCCTGGTAAAATTTAGTTTTACATAGGACCCTAAGGGAAAATGTTGTAAATTGCTAGGTCTGGAAAACTGTTTCATTTATCAAGTTGATATTAACTAGGTATTGTAGTATGATATTCATTTACCAGATTTATGTTACGTTTGTACCGATCATGAATCTAAATTGGCCGCCTCCGGAGAACATAGTTCAACATAATGTCTTATTGGAAAGTGTTGTGGCTTGTAACTTCTTGAAATCTGTTTCATACATCAAGTTGATATTTACTAGGCATGAAAACATGATGGTCATTTAACAAATGTATCAATATAAATCCAAGATGGCCGCCACTTTATATCTTAGTTTAATATTGGACCCAATGGTGTAAATTTCCTATTCTCAAAAATCCTTTTATATAGTAAGTTGATTTTAACTAAGCATAGTACCAAAATGATCATCACATAGGGGAGAGTTTGGATCCAAAAATACGAGATTGACCCCACCGCAATTTTTGCGCCTGTCCCAAGTCAGGAATATGTTGGTCATTGGCTTGTCGTTGTCTTCTAATAAAATTTTAGTTTCTTGATATTTGGGTTATTGGATGTGGTTTGTTTCCATTGATTTATTCACTTTTTTACCTTTGGGGGCCATTTAGGGCTTACTATATGGTGTGAGGTTACTCACTGTGTTGAAGACCGTATGGTGACCCCTAGATGCTTTGTTTTGGGTCGTTTTTACCTGGATATCGGATGTTGTCTCCTTCACATTTACCCTATTTCCTTTCCTTTTTATATCTACCAAATTTTACATATTTGTACTAATCATAAATCCAAAATGGTCAATACCGGGGAATATAATTTAACATATAGGACTGTATGAGAAAATCTTATAATTGTTTATCCCTTAAAACCATTTGATACATCAAATTGATATTAACTAAGCATTACAGTAATCTAAAATATGAATAATTTTAGTACAAAACTTTAATGGCTGTCAAATCAGATTAATCATGTAACCCTGCGGGGGAAATCCTTGATGAACCCGTTGAGCGTTACAGGCTCAGGTGAGCCTCTAGTTTAGGATTCCTGTTGATGGAAGTTGCAGTCCTTAAAAAGATTCCTCGAGAGATGTATGCTCTCTGTAAAATTCAATTATGGTGTATATTTGTTCTTGAGAGAATTTCTCATACGGATAGACTACTATGCCTTCAAATTTTGAGATTTTAATGTTTGTTATTTCCAAATGTTATTCTGACCACCTTATCACACTGCCCACATCTTATGAGTTAATTACGCCAATTTTTTTTTTTGCAATGAACTCGATGAGTGCATTGTGCTTTGTATATATCTCTTGTGATTGTCTCATGTTATTCGTTTTTCTCCGGGCAACGGATGACAGGTATTTCAAGAACACATGAAGTATTTTGATATAACAATCATGCATTTACGGGGTTAATCAACACGGGTGTATCATTGTTTGGAATCTAGCAATGAATTCCGCTCAAATCGCTTCTACGAGTTATTTAGAACTTATTACGAGTTATTTGATGAAGACGTCAAGATGAAAAACAACAATGAAAGTGTTGTTCATATTGCTTTGCTTTACCACTTTGTTTCACAAAGAAAACTGTTTACAGCGCTCATCTTTTTTTGAAATATTAATTATGTTTATCTTGCAACCGTCGTTCATTGCTGCACTTTTCGCAGCGCTTTTTTATTATAATTTTAACAAAGAGAAGTATTATCCACTGCAGATGTATTTATGTATATATGATATTCTGACCAACGCAGTACAATTATATGACTGATAGAAAAAATGCGATAGAAATTCAGCTTTCGTTTAAAGGAGGTAGAAATGTTACTTTTTGGATTGTTTATCATAGGTGCATTATTATAAGTTATTTCCATTGAAAGAAATACTAAAGGCCCTGTCACAATATAATGTTCTAACCAACGTGTGCCGACCTTCGCGAATATTAGTAAGAACAATGGCACACGCCGAAGAAATTCTCTTGATGGACGCATTCATGACGTCAGGCTTACGACCCATAATAAACGGAGAACTTATCTATAACCTGTTTGCAACGCTCCCAAACGTGTAACAGCGTATGAAGATGTTTCAAAGGTGTTTTACTAGCGTACTTGACGTATACCGAACGCACCCATAACGGTCTCCTATCATTCATATAAAGTGTATAGCGTCTTACCGATCTTTAGCCAGATTAGTTGAAAATTCCCCACCTCAATGTATTTTGCAAAGGTAAAAATGAATAGAAATGCCACAAAAAAATTCGACGACGGATTTGCAGGAGGGTTAGGTCCTTCAAAAATCGACAATTTATTTGAGAAAAATATGTCTGCTTGATGCTGAATTAAACATATATTTACATTGCTTTTGAATTTTGTCTTGCTCTTAAATCATTACTTTTAGAATAAAACATCGTTTAATACGTTACTCATTAGTTACAAGGACGCTCCGTTTGCGTTTCTACACCTTTAAAGCAACTTTCAAGAAAATACTACATATCGTACACATTGCATGCATAACGTACTTCTAGCGTTCGTCTAACGTTTGCATAACTATCAACAACACGTTGGTGAACGTCGTGAAAATTTGAGCATGTTCAAAATTTTCCGACGCACCCAACGTTCAACAACGCACGCTCACATGTGTCGAAGTGGTTGTAGGTGTTACCTGTTATCTTTCTTATATTAATTGTAACGTTTTAAGAACGTGCCTGTAACTTGTACAACGCACACCAGAGTGCACGAAAATATTCTCACACGTCAGCGTACGTTGTCGGCGTGCGTAATAGTGACTGGGCCATGATATTTTTCATTCCTAAATTTTGAATTTATTTGAATACAGCGTAGATTGTCGCAGGTGAACGTATAAATGCACATTCAATGCACAAATGGCCATAAAAGATCAATTTAGTGTCTGTCTTTCAAAGTGGATCTCCCAAAAGGCCATCTTTTGGTTTTGACCAAAATTTGTATATGTATTGCCAATATCCCTGTTAATCCATGTCCACTCTGTGTAGCGTTTCTCCAAAATAAAAGTTCAAACACTATCTCGTTTTATTTCCTATGCATTCTTTCTGAGGTTTCTTTAAGGCAGCAGCTTTGTATCATAATGAAACTGTCAGCAAGTCACCCCAGAAGAATACCATGCAAATGGTAACCACCCTTATATAACACTTCAAATACTTATTAACACGTGCCCAGAAATCCCGAAATCAAATGAAGTGAAAATACTAAAAGTATGTGTGCGCCCCGTGATTATTTTTATAATATAGTTATTTTTGGATTGCAAGTATTTTAGAATGAGTGAAGCAATTCACCTATTTGCATTTTTCTTTCTTTGATAAACAACCTGTTTATTTCTTCAAATTTCTTCTTTCTTTGGAGCGATCATGTTTTCATACGATTAACAGCAAGATTTTGTCTATTTCAGTGTTTTATTTTATCATATTTCAGCTTAATGTAATGTCTTGCTGTTTTGTTTTGTTTTGTTTTTTTTTAATTCATTTCTTTTCTAAAATTTTGTGTATGCCATTCAAATCACATATTGTTAATGTTATTTCTGTATTTGGGAGAGGACGATCTAAGTTGTGATAACTTGTGTCCAATCCCTTTTGTAAAATTATTTACAAATTAACTACGTTAAAACTAAACTACTAAAAGTAATCTAATTGTCCCATATATTTATTTAACAGTGAATGGTAAATGGAAGGATATGGAGAAAATGCACATGAGACAAAGTCTCTACAAATACATGGTAAAAAACAAGCAAAGGTTCTTCATCTTGAGCACAAATCACTCGCGAGCTAAAAGTATAATGTAAAGTCCCTTTTCTCCGTACTTAAAATCTTGAAAAGGGTGGATCCTGAAAAAGGCCATATTCAGAAATCAATTGCATATGGTTTATACGTTGCATAATTGTATAATACTTTTTATAATACTTTTTAATAATACTTATAGATTTTGTTTCCGCCCACGCCTTTGAGGGTGGCTAGAATTTTTTCTTTATTATCATGCGGTTTCGAATATCAGACAGAAAACATGAAAGGATATGGAGTGAATATACATGTGACAAAAACGCACACGATACATAGAAAACTCCAGTTTATCGAGGGGAGGGCTTTTATTCCTGTCTACATCTTGATGTCACCTGAGGGTCTTCCACCAGAGATGAACAATATTCACCCCCTCAAGCTAGATAAGAAGGCCCATAGCGTGCACTTAAGGGATATTTTTGACAAAAATGTTGAGCAACATCGATCACAGCTAAAATATGTCATTGAAGCACCACATGTTGGGAGCAGTAAATGAGAAAAAAAAGAGTTTAAAACAATGTTTTACAAATTAATCAACAAAAAGTATATATTTCTCATATATCTGTGCCATACAGCGATTATTGAAACATATTATACATAGTATGTGAAATGTATAAACTATCCAAAGTGTGAGGGATTTGATTTTTTTCTACCGTTGCAATGTCATTACACAACTTGTTTATTTGAAGAGATGACAGGTATACAAATTTACAAGGGAGACAATTTTTGCAAACAACTTACCGGCCTGCTAAAGTTACGTTTCAATCAGCTGGTAAAACATTGCGTTACGCGAGGGAGATAGATAGAGTAATAAAGTATAGTATATCAGCAAGAAATGTAAAATACAGCAATATTCACTGAAAGATATATTTATCTAACATTTTAAATTTGGAAAATTGTCTTGTACAGAACATTCTTTCAATTTTAGCCCATTGGCAGTAAGACATATCAACGATCAGCTAATGTTGTTTGAACGTGCTTTTTTGGATCCACAAGGTCTTCCGAATAGACCATATGCCAGGTAATTTTGAATACCTATTAGGAGATTATATTTTCAATAATTTGTAACATGCACTGTCCCAAATTTGCTCTGATATTTCTGGAAGTGGAACTTCAATATCCAAGTTAAAGAGCAGTTTCTTACTTTGTGTCAACATTTCCCGAACATTTAGTATATTGGACTCTTATCATGGGCGTAATTTGCAAATTTTACAACATCATATCCTGTCGTATGAGTTTATGTGATGCAATATTTGGATAAACAAGTTTTGATTTACTTTGTTTTAATGCCAAATATGAACGGCATAAACAATGAACGTATATGCATAACCAGAGGCTCCCTGAAGCCTGTATAGCTTACCTGGCTTTCAGTTGCCACAATCAAGGTAATATTGTAAGTTATACAATTGATCTTCAGTTTCTCAAACTTTCGAAGCTCAAACACCTCCAATATCTTGAACTGTTTTTAAAGTCTTATCATGTTTTACTATATTTCTTTATTGGGCGTTTTTGACAAAAAACGTCTTGCTAAGGACCACTTTCGACACCAATTTTGAAGTCGAAATGTCATTTTGTAAATGTCAGTCAACAAACAATTTTCAACATCGGTTTTGAAGTCGCAACATCAATATCTACTTGGAAATCAAATTTCATTGAAATCGGACAATGTTGAATTTTCCCGCATTTTTTGGCGGCCATTTTAAAAATGTCAGTCAACGAACAATTTTTAACATCAGTTTTGAAGTAACGACATCAAGACCAATTTGGAAACCAAATGTCATTGAAATCGGACAATGTTGAATTTTCCCGCCTTTTTGGCGGCCATTTTGAAAATGGCGGTCAACAAACAATTTTTAACACCGGTTTTGAAGTCGCAACATCAATATCTCTTTGGAAACCAAATTTAATTGAAATCGGACAATGTGGAATTTTCGCGCTTTTTTTTTTGGCGGCCATTTTGAAAATGGCGGTCAAAGAACAATTTTCAACATCAGTTTTGAAGTCGCCACAGCATGGCAAACATTTCATCAATTTACACTTATCCTTCATCTTCTATAGTTTTGGAAATAAAAGATGTAAAATACGAATATTTTAAAAATTCGGTGAAAAAAGGACAATAACTCCTTCAAGGGGTTATGGATTTTCTTCAAAATTTCCGGGTGGGTAGATCTTGATATGCTGAACATTTTTGCAATTTACACTTGACATCTATCTGCAAAAATTTTGAAAATTTAACGGAAAAAGGGCTATAACTCCGAGATGGGTTTCAGATTTTCTTCAAAATTGCACAGTGGATAGATCTCATCATGCTAAACATTTTAACCCTGTCAGATTTTTGATATCTGTAACGGTTTTCGAATTATTAGCCAAAAACTGCAATTTACCACTATGTTTTTTTAGCAATGGCGGACATGTTGTTCGACAGAGGGATAAACTGAACATCAGTTTGAGAAGTCATACTCTGATGATGATTCAGGCCAAGTTTGGTTTAATTTGGCTTAGCGGTCTCAGAGGAGAAGATGTTTGAAATTGTTGACGGACGGACGGATGACGGAGGCATAGTGATGGCAATAGCTCACATATGGCCTTTTAGGGCAGGTGAGCTAAAAAAATATCAATATGATATTGTTAACTTCAGAAGACGTTTTGCTGATGATACATTAAAAGGTCATAAAGCTAGCATTAACCAGCTCTAAAAGATATGACAGATATGGTGATTTGTCTGTTTTGAAACACTGGTCAAACAAATAGCAATTTAAATTCCATTCTAGTAAAACTGATATTATGGGTTTTATATCAAGAAGCGAAGCGTGTAACTTATCTTTTAATTTTGACCAAACTACATTATAACCTGTTAAAAATCACAAAGACATAGGGTTGTGTTTAGCAGCGATGCAAGTGGAATAAACATATGACGTACAAGTAGAAACTACATCGATGAAACTTAATGTTTTCAGAAAATTTAAATACAAATTAAAAAAGCAATGCTTAGAGAAAATATGCATAACATTTATCAAACCAATCTTGGAATATTCAACGACCGTAGATTTTCTTTAGTGATTAAATAATCATAGGCTGGACAAATCCATGACTTGCAGCTTTTGGGACAGTGTTTTGCTCTATTAAAAAACCACTGCACAAACTACATGAAACTATATTTCACTTCTTCATATCCTCCGAAGAAGTTTTAAATGTTGTGACATACAAGTTGCATGACTATTAGCATTAAAAAGGTATGACAAGTAATATTTTAAGCCTGCAGTTAAATTCACTCTTAAGAAATAACAAAAACATTTCAGTTTTTGAATGTTAATGGATACACATTTACTTTAGTCTATATCGACGAAAATTGCATTGAAAGAGACATTTTACAAACTCAGAACATTTGTTTTAATGCATATAGCCAAAACCTAACATTAATATCAAATTTATATTCATATGATTTATTGAAAATAAGGATATATCGAAATAATTTTGATATTTACATCATATCCATATAATGGATAAAATACCTTTCATTTATGATTTTCGACAAAATAAACACATTTCTAGTTCTTCGGGCAGGGGTATTGTATCAGAATGAAATGGGTTGATATGTGTTGACAGCAGTATTATATCAGTATTAAATGGGTTGATATGTGCTGGCAACAGTATTATATCAGTATTAGATGGGTTGATATGTGTAAGTAGCAGTATCATATCAGTATTAAATGGGTTGATATGTAGAGACAGTTGTATGATAACAGTATGAAATGGGTTTATTTGTGTTGGTAGCAGTATTTTATCAGGATTAAATGGGTTGCTATGTGCTGGCAGCAGTATTATATCAGTATTAGATGGGTTGATATGTGTAAGCAGCAGTATCATATCAGTATTAAATGGGTTGATATGTAGAGACAGTTGTATGACATCAGTATGAAATGGGTTTATTTGTGTTGGTAGCAGTATTATATCAGGATTAAATGGGTTACTATGTGTTGGCAACGGTATTATATCAGTATTAAATGGGTTGATATATGTAGGCAGCAGTATTATATCAGTATTAATTGGGTTGGTATGTGTTGGCAGCAGTATTATATCAGTATTTAATGGGTTGGTATGTGTTGGCAGCAGTATTATATCAGTATGGAATGGGTTGATATGTGTAGGCAGCAGTATTATATCAGTAGTAATGGGTTGGTATGTGTTGGCAGCAGTATTTTATCAGTATTTAATGGGTTGGCATGTGTTGGCAGCAGTATTATATCAGTATGGAATGGGTTGATATATGTAGGCAGCAGTGCCAGTATTATATCAGTATTTAATTGTTTGATATGTGTAGGCAGCAGTATTATATCAGTATTTAATGGGTTGATATATGTTGGCAGCAGTATTATATCAGTATTAAATGGGTTGATATGTGTAAGCAGCAGTATTATATCAGTATTAAATGGGTTGGTATGTGTTGGCAACAGTATTATATTGGTATTAAATGGGTTGGTATGTGTTGGCAGCAGTATTATATCAGTATCTATGGGGTTGGTATGTGTTGGCAGCAGTATTATATCAGTATGGAATGGGTTGATATATGTAGGCAGTAGTATTATATCAGTATTTAATTGGTTGATATATGTTGGCAGCAGTATTATATCAGTATTTAATGGGTTGATATGTGTTGGCAGCAGTATTATATCAGTATTTAATGGGTTGGTATGTGTTGGCAACAGTATTATATCAGTATTAAATGGGTTGATATATGTAGGCAGCAGTATTATATCAGTATTAAATGGATTGATATGTGTAGGCAGCAGTATTATATCAGTATTAAATGGGTTGATATGTGTGGGCAGCAGTATTATATCAGTATTAAATGACTTGGTATTTGTTGGCAACAGTATTATATCAGTATTAAATGGGTTGATATATGTTAGCAGCAGTATTATATCAGTATTAAATGGGTTGATATGTGTTGGCAACAGTATTATATCTGTATTAAATCGGTTGATATGTGTTGGCAGTAGTATTATATCAGTATTTAATGGGTTGATATGTGTAGGCAGCAGTATTATATCAGTATTTAATGGGTTGATATGTGTTGCCAGCAGTATTATATCAGTATTAAATGGGTTGATATGTGTTGGCAGCAGTATGATATCAGTATTAAATGGGTTGATATATGTAGGCAGCAGTATAATATCAGTAGTAATGGGTTGGTATGTGTTGGCAGCAGTATTATATCAGTATTAAATGGGTTGTTATGTGTTGGCAGCAGTATTATATCAGTATTTAATGGGTTGGTATGTGTTGGCAGCAGTATTATATCAGTATTTAATGGGTTGATATATGTAGGCAGCAGTATTATGTCAGAAGAAATGGGTTGGTATGTGTTGGCAGCAGTATTATACCAGTATTTAATGGGTCGATATGTGTTGGCAATAGTATTATATCAGTAGTAATGGGTTGATATATGTAGGCAGCAGTATTGTATCAGTATTAAATGGGTTGGTTTGTGTTGGCAGCAGTATTATATCAGTAGTAATGGGCTGGTATGTGTTGGCAGCAGTATTATATCAGTAATAATGGGTTGGTATATTTTTTCAGCAGTATTATATCAGTAGTAATGGGTTGGTATGTGTTGG
>MJUU01035299.1:70536-87434 GCA_002080025.1 Modiolus philippinarum
GCAGCAGTATTATATCAGTATTAAATGGATTGATATGTGTGGGCAGCAGTATTATACAGTATTTAATGGGTTGATATATGTAGGCAGCAGTACTATATCAGAAGAAATGGGTTGGTATGTGTTGGCAGCAGTATTATACCAGTATTTAATGGGTTGATATGTGTTGGCAATAGTATTATATCAGTAGTAATGGGTTGATATGTGTTGGCAACAGTATTATATCAGTATTAAATGGGTTGATATGTGTTGGCAGCAGTATTATATCAGTAGTAATGGGTTGATATATGTAATCAGCAGTATTATATCAGTATTTAATGGGTTGGTATGTGTTGGCAGCAGTATTATATCAGTATTTAATGGGTTGGAATGTGTTGGCAGCAGTATTATATCAGTATTAAATGGGTTGATATGTGTTTGGGAGCAGTATTATATCAGTATTAAATTGGTTGATATGTGTTGGCAGCAGTATTATATCAGTATTAAATGGGTTGGTATGTGTTGGCAGCAGAATTATATCAGTAGTAATGGGTTGGTATGTGTTGGCAGCAGAATTATATCAGTAGTAATGGGTTGGTATGTGTAGGCAGCAGTATTATATCAGTAGTAATGGGTTGGTATGTGTTGGTAGTAGTATTATATCAGTAGTAATGGATTGGTATGTGTAGGCATTAATATTATATCAGTTGTAATGGGATGGTATGTGTTGGAAGCAGTATAATATCAGTATTTAATGGGTAGGTATGTGCAGGTAGCAGTATTATATCAGTAGTTATGCGTTGATATATGTAGGCAGCAGTATTATATCAGTATTTAATGGGTTGGTATGTGTAGGCAGCAGTATTATATCAGTAGTAATGGGTTGGTATGTGTAGGCAGCAGTATTACATCAGTAGTAATGGGTTGATATGTGTTGGCAGCAGTATTATATCAGTATTTAATGGGTTGGTATGTGTTGGCAGCAGTATTATATCAGTAGTAATGGGTTGATATATATAGGCAGCAGTATTATATCAATAGTAATGGGTTGGTATGTGTAGGCAGCAGTATTACATCAGTATTAATGGGTTGATATGTGTTGGCAGCAGTATTATAATAGTATTTAATGGGTTGGTATGTGTTGGCAGCAGTATTATATCAGTATTTAACGGGTTGGTAGGTGTAGGCAGCAGTATTATATCGGTATTAAATGGGTTGGTATGTGTTGGCAGCAGTATTATATCAGTATTAAATGGGTTGGTATGTGTAGACAGCAGTATTATATCAGTAGTAATGGATTGATATATGTAGGCAGCAGTATTATATCAGTATTAAATGGGTTGGTTTGTGTTGGCAGCAGTATTATATCAGTAGTAATGGGCTGGTATGTGTTGGCAGCAGTATTATATCAGTAGTAATGGGTTGGTATATGTTGGTAGCAGTATTATATCAGTATTTAATGGGTTGGTATGTGTAGGCAGCAGTATTACATCAGTAGTAATGGGTTGGTATGTGTTGGAAGCAGCATTATATCAGTATTTAATGGGTTGGTATGTGCTGGCAGCAGTATTATATCAGTATTTAATGGGTTGGTATGTGTAGGCAGCAGTATTATATCAGTAGTAATGGGTTGATATATGTAGACAGCAGTATTATATCAGTATTTAATTGGTTGATATGTGTTGGCAACAGTATTATATCAGTATTAAATGGGTTGGTATGTGTTGGCAGCAGTATTATATCAGTATTAAATGGATTGAATATATGTAGGCAGCAGTTTTATATCAGTATTAAATGGGTTGGTATGTGTTGTCAGCAGTATTATATCAGTAGTAATGGGTTGATATATGTAGGCAGCAGTGTTATATCAGTAGTAATGGGTTGGTATGTGTTGGCAGCAGTATTATATCAGTAGTAATGGGTTGATATGTGTTGGCAGCAGTATTATATCAGTAGTAATGGGTTGGTATGTGTTAGCAGCAGTGTTATATCAGTATTAAATGGGTTGATATATGTAGGCAGCAGTATTATATCAGTATTAAATGGGTTGGTATGCGTTGGCAGCAGTATTATATCAGTAGTAATGGGTTGATATATGTAGGCAGCAGTATTATATCAGTAGTAATGGGTTGGTATGTGTTTGCAGCAGTATTATATCAGTAGTAATGGGTTGATATATATAGGCAGCAGTATTATATCAGTATTTAATGGGTTGGTATGATATGACATATCAGGCAGTTTTGCACCTGCTTTGTCTGTTTGCCCTTTGCCCTTTGCCCTTTCAACCTCTTACAATTCTATTCGGTATTTTTTTTTATTACCGTCATCAAATACTGAGGTAACACTCGCTTAAATGGAATAGTAGTATCACGGACATTCAAAGCTCTATCCTTATCTGATTTTGGCTTACCATTTAGATCCTAATGGTTTTTGTTCTCTATCAGAATTTATATACCCTTTAGTGTATTGTTTTCCAAATGATTTGACCTGCACTGAGGAGACATAAGATGACTCAATAGCCATATGCGGAAACTAAATTAACGGTTACTTCACCTTTTGGTTAACTAATTTAGAACTGAAGTTATCTGTTTCGTCTTAAAAAGTAACAGTAATAATGTGGTATTTTAGTATAGAAAATATTTAATCAAGAAAATATATTGGCATAAAATTATAGAAGCATTGAAAGGGTATGGAGTAAATGCACATGAGACAAAGTCTCTACAAATACATGGTAGAACCAAGCAAAGGAATAAACACTTTTATTGTTGTTCTTTGTTCTTCATCTTGAAGTCCCCATGAGACCTTCCACAACTTCAACAATGCGCTTTGCACATACCTCATAGTAAGTTCAAGGCGACCCCTAGCACCGGTTTGTACAGGCATCGCAGTGAATTCGGATCTGCAATTTAATTGGTCCAAAATAAAATACGTAGTATTGGTGCACGATTTCATATATCATACTAACGTCATAGGATCACCTATAGTACGTGTTTTATTTTCGACCAATGAAATTGCAGATCTGAATCTAATGCGATGCCTGTCATGTATATAATATGAAAGGAGATTTCGTTGAGGGCGCATTGAGTGGATCATTGACTTGTAGAACCCGATAGTAAACAAGGATCAAAATGAGTGGATATATTGAAAATATATTTAGCAAGCTTCAACCGGTTGTCAGTGTCTACATGTATACATGAAAGGAATATACGTTAGACTGGTTTGAAAAAGTGCACTATGCAATATTAAGATTTTGAGATTGATCCTTTTAAGTTTTCAGTGAGTTGAAGTGGCTATTTTTATTATTTTGTAACAAGCCCTTGAGATTTATTTGTCAACTGACGAGAAATTGGTATACATGAAAAAAATTCGCCTGTACCGTACAGACGCGTTCCTGTCAGCAATCTGACCGTTCACGTCCCGCCGGCAATCCGTTTTACGTTCGTCAATTATGTTCATGGACTGTTAGTCACCTAAGGTATTCACCAACCCAATAGTCAGTACTTCGTTGAGAAAATTCTGTTTAAAACTGAGGAGTATCTCCCTCTTACATGGTCCTGTCCTTACCTGGTTTTGGCTTTTTTGCTTAGATAATATTGGTAATTTGTTCCCTATCAGTTGTTGCACATAGTTAGGTTTCAGGTTTTCCATTTTTTTATTGGATCTGCTCTGGGAGATATAAGTTGTCAAAATGGCTGTATGCAGAAACTAAATTTGTTATTTTTTTTTATTTAGTTAGGGCTATGCTTCACAGCATTGTATAATGTTTCATCTTCTCTTACATTATATTGCTACAGGCATGTATTATTTGCGGAAAGTAGTGTGAACACGTATGCTGGAAGTAGTTTTCCAGGATTGGTGGATTCGCTGTTTGAGATTGAGCATGATAAGGACCAGGAAGGCCGTTGGAAAAGAGTTGAAAAACATTTTTCTGTTATTCTTTTTACAATAGAATCTGCAGTATCAACTCTAAGGGATGTTACTAAATTTATACCAGAATTTGTAAAGAGTTGACATCAGTCTTTAACATTACTGAAAGTGTAGAGAAATGATATCCTAAATTCTATATATCAATGCATTGTTCTTATCATCTAGCAAAAAAAAATTAACATCTCATTTTACGATTATTTCATGTGTTCTTTAAGTAATTACGTGTATTGATTCATTTGTGTAACTTTGAAAATGCGGGGACTGTATGATAAAAATTATATCTTGGATGAAGCTATACATATTCCCCACATTGTGGGAAAGTAACCATTACCATTGTGGAATCAGTGACTATCTGCACCACTATATTTCACATTATACTACGACGCATGTTTACAAATAAGGGATATTTTCTTAGACTATGTCGACTAAAGTTTGGTTTGTTTGCGTGCTTTCCTTGCTAATTCACTAAACTTAGATTAATGGTTTGTATACAATGGGTACAATGAGACATTACTTTCTACAGTATTCTGAGAAATTTTTTGTGTGAAATATGACCTTGAAAAGATTTCCCCTGGCAATATACAAATTCATACCCATGGAGGCATTCTAACCTTATTCGGAAACACAAATGGGTTCAAGGCTTATTAAACATTTTTGAAGAGAGTGATGTTAGTTTAGTAAGTATTTCATAGGTATTTTCTCTGTGTTGTTGGTTAGTGTATTTATTTAAGTAATAAAATACCGAAGTTACTGAGAATTTAACTTCTGCATATGGCCATTTAAAATCATGTTACAAATATAGATTCTGTAACTAGAAATTGTCCATTCAATACTGTAAACAACAAAGTCTCAGTCCATCCATTGTATGCAAACCGCCAATCTTAGTTTAAACGCCAAAAGCAAGCTAGACAATCCAACTAACCAAACTTTTGGTTAACATGGTCCATAAAAATAATTCTGACAGTATTATTATAATGTCGATGAAGTTTATCATTTTACACACGCCTTAAAATCGATCTCGAGTCTCAAGTTGTTACGGAACTATATTATTCGATATTTAATTGATAATTAAGTTCATGTCTTGTGCAAAACGGGAAGAACTTAAAGCAGAACACTACAATTTATAAGGAAAAGAAAATAAATTGCATCATTATGTTGTGCTTTGCCCTTTACGTAGTGGCAACTCTGCCGGATTATTGGTATTCATGACATAAAATTAACAACAACAATGGACAGATTTGAAGATTGTTTTACAAAGTTTTATAAATTTACCAAGTTTTGTTTACCTAAACCTTTAAGTATCATACCAGTTTTTAGCAATTTCGACTTTAAAACAATGGAACATGTCAGAAAAAAGTTAAGTCGTTAAAATCAAATAAATGACTGTTGCTTTGACAAATGATAAGTTGGTAAATGGCAAGAAATAATAAATGAGCCATGTTGAAAAAGGGTTTAGTATCTCAATAATAACGATAATACAGTAGTGTTGCAATACATTCACTTTAGTTATATATTTGATATAATATTAAAAGCCAAATTATGTAGTCCTAACACTCACTGTACAATTTTTGCGCCTGTCCCAATTGGCTTGTCCTTGTCTTCTTATAAAATTTTAGTTTCTTGATATTTGGGTTATTGAATGTGGTTTGTTTCCTTTGATTTATTCACTTTTTTACCTTTTCGGGGCCATTTAGGGCTTACTATATGGTGTGAGGTTCCTAATCTGTTGAAGACCATATGGTGACCCCCTAGATGTTTTTTTTTGGTCGCTTTAACCTGGATATGGGATGTTGTCTCCTTGACATTTACCCAATTTCCTTTCTTTTTCATATACTGATAAATGTACTATTTTCCTGTTCTTTGTTGTATCGCCTGAGTTCTACAGATGTAACAAACAGGAAAGGTATCCGTCGTTCGTGCGTTATCATCCCACAAAAATGACAAATTTTCAAGAACCGGACACAGTTTGTACAGAATACAATAAATAAATAAATAAATAAATAAATAAATAAAAATCACATAATATTTGATATAGAATGATTCATTATTACTATCACTTATTTTTTTCTTCCTTTTTATAGTTCTATTTAGTATAAATTTGTTTTTAGCACGTAGGTTTGAATTAACCGCCAAATTCGAGCCCATGTGGCCCGCTGTCTCGTTTTGAATTGCCATGCTTTCAGTTCAATTTGCTCATGGCCGCACGCTGTAAAAATTGCTAGCTTTTCTAGAACCATGGATCCGGCTACAAATGACGATAATCATCAAAAGCTCAAAGATATTATCGAAAACTTGAGAAGCGGTAAGGTGAAAAAGACCGATTTAAGTGACTGCGACGACGAATTTCACGATTCCGTCGTGGAAATATCAGATGAGAAGCCGGGCAATGATGCGGATTTAAATTCAGAAATGGAATTAGCCAATCTTGAAAGACAATTAAAACAACTTAAATTAGAAAAGAAAAAGGTTAATCTCCGCAGTGAAATCCAAAAGGAGAGGGAAAGTTTAAGGACTTTACAAAGCTCATTGGTGCAAACGTCAGGAACTCGGCCATCAAACGCAACTCTACAGGACTGGTTTAGTTCAGGTGAGCAAAAACTTAATTCACAAAATCTATCTGACAATAAGGCATTAAACATTTTAAATTTTATTTGGCCTGAACCTCTTGAACAGGTCGAAACTTTCACGTTGGGCAGGGATGTCGAGTTTCGCATCGGAAAGAAGAAAACCTTAGACAAGGTGACTATAGAAGAATGGGGATATGCAAATATCAAAATTATGCAGCAGTTAGTTCAGCAAAATAGTATCAAAGACATAAACAGTTATTTAAATTACACTGCTGACATTTACCGTTTGGTTGCAAGGAATGTTTGGCAATCTGTCTTACTATGACCGAGAATATCGACAGAAACAGGCAGACGAGTTGTTTGAATTGGGGACATNGATTTTATTTGGCCTGAACTTCTTGAACAGGTTGAAACTTTCACGTTGGGCAGTGATGTCGAGTTTCGCATCGGAAAGAAGAAAACCTTAGATAAGGTGACTATAGAAGAATGGGGATATGCAAATATCAAAATTATGCAGCAGTTAGTTCAGCAAAATCGTATCAAAGACATAAACAGTTATTTAAATTACACTGCTGACATTTACCGTTTGGCTGCAAGGAATGTTTGGCAATCTGTCTTACTATGACCGAGAATATCGACAGAAACAGGCAGACGAGTTGTTTGAATTGGGGACATATAGGCAAGATCTTCGGGAATTTCAACTGATACCAAAACGTGATAACCCTACTGTGCGTGCACTGTCGGAAGTAGGATTAACTAGAGGAAAAGTGCGTTTGTCCAAGGATTAGCGTCGTAAAGGTCCGTTTTTACCTGACGGCCGGGAAATTTGTCGTAGCTTCAATTACAACTCATGTTTTCGTCCCGATTGCAAGATGGTACACCACCTTGCAATTTGTTTTTCTAGTTCTCATTCTGCATTAAATGGCCATAGTCAACCTGCATGTACTCCAAAAAACTTTCAAGTGCATCAAATTCAGCCATAGTTATAGGGAATAAGGCGACCTTTACTATAAATTCACTAAAGTTTGAGGCTTGGAGTCGTCTTTTGCCTTTGGATATAGAGAACCGTAACTCAATTCTTGATGGTATTAAGCATTGATTTCACTTATCAACCATATTCGGCCCACACTATCCTGTTAACCGCAAAAACTATTCGTCCGCATTCAGATTCAGATTTAGAACCGCTTATTTTTTTCTTCCTTTTTATAAATTTGTTTTCGATAATTTTAAAAAGGAACAATTTTTCAATATCAAAACAAATGAAATACAAAGTTGCTATGAAATGACGCATAAACAATCATGTAACTTTAAACTCCACAATTCTCTCATTCCCTCCTTCTCTCCTCTCTTTCTCTCCCCTTCTCTCTCTCTCTCTCAAACTGGAAACTTTTATTTGAAAAAAAAAATTACAAAAGTTTATATGTGGTAATGAAATTTATTCAGTTGTAATAATTGAAACTGCATGTAACTATATTTATAACTTATTGAATTGTTCTTTAAATTGATTATTATATTTGATCGTACAAATGTTGTCATAAAAAATGAAAGTAAATATTAAAAAATGAAGTATTTAGAACTATATCGTGTCAGACAGTTTGTACGTAGGTCATAAAAATAAAGTGTGGAGAACTATATCTATAAAGTTAGTGAGAACCGACCCGTCAGTCTAAAACAAACAATCCAGGGACAATGGCAACACCGGAACAGCAAAGAAACAAAGACATAACATGAGCACGGCACAGAAAACAAAAATGAAGACACATGCACATACAAAAAGGAACAACACGGACCAAATAAAAACCATGGGTGAGATCATGTTCTACATTAGTACAAAAATGAAGTATTTATACTCTATCATATAAGACACTTTGAAGATAGGGCACAATCTAGGCAAACTGCATCGTGTAAGACAGTTTGTTCTTAAGACAAAATTGAAAAAAAATATAAGATAGGGAGAACTAAATCGTATTACACAGGTAATACAAGAAAAACAAACAACAGTTAAAGTATAGAGAAGTCATTTAAAGTCTGCCCCACTTCCTTTCGATAATGAAAATCTTACAATTTTAGCTTTATTTTTACCCCAATCTTTATCATATTTGGTCTGAAAATCAAGAATGACCAAACATAACTGAAAAATGTCAAATTCATCGTTTACGGCATGCACAAAAGTCTGCAGTCATGTGCATTTTCACATTTTTTTTTCGAACAGGTGAAAATTTCTAAGTGATGGATTGTCCTATTTAAAGGGCGACCAGGTAACTTGATAAAATAGATGACCCGAGTTGACCTACCTATTAATAGGAAGGTGTACTCGTTCGGGGTTAACAATTGTTATCCACGGACACTTTGTTTTTAAACAACAAATAGAAATCAGCAGTACACTAACAATTTCATGCAAATATTTTTTTTGCGTTTAATACATGCATATTTAATTACATGTTTGGGTATTTTGCTTACCTTTTTATGTTTTTTTCTTTAATTAAAAAAAGGGGGGTTCAAGCACATGGTTAAAGCCAAAGTGGGACTTCTTTATTATCTGACTTCAGGTAATACCTGCAATTCCTGGCCATTGTAGGTGTTTGCTGTTTTCCTGTTTTTGTAATACCTATTCCAGAATAGTCCAGTCTTCTCGATAATGGTGCGCCGAAAATATTCTCCCTTTAAAAGCATGGAGCTTTTTAAAAAGTATTTTTTCTGTCAATATGTATTGGAAATCATCAAATTAAAAGTGGTTTTAAAAGTGTACAATATTTCTACACAATCATGCAAAATTCTGTGCCGAAAATGCAATATTAAAGTCAGCAGAAGAGAATTTCAGTTATCTAAAGGAAGTGAAACAACTTTAATACAGTAACAGTAACTTCATTTTTTTTATTTGCTGGTGGACTGTTAGTCCCCAGAATATTCACCACCCCAGTAGTCAGTACTTCGGTGTTGACCCAAAAACTGATTTTGTTTGGATTCTAATGCTGTTGAAGAGAGGTTACTCCTTGAAACACGTGTACAGCATGACGAAATTTACTGTTTTTCTCTGCAACTTTTTTGTATTTTGAAAATTACCATATCTAAATTTTACAAAATTGTGTTTAAAAATAGGAAGTATCTCCCTCATGCATAGCTCTATCCTAACCTGAATTTTGGATTTTCTTTTTAGATCATATTGGTGTTTTGTTCTCTTTTAGCTTTTACACGTATTTCGGTTTATGGACTTCCAAATGCTTTGATTTGATCTGCACAGAAGAGACATAAGTTGTCGAAATGTGAATATGCAAAAACTAAATTAACAATAACTTCGGTATTTTGTTATTTAATAAGCAAGGTAAAATCCAACAAATAAAGCATGGAAAGCCGTATCGTGTTCGACTGTTTATTCATGAGATTAATTCCAAAGAATATGATCTATATTTTGCTTATCATGAAGTTAGCATAAAAGGTATCTCATGTACATTTTACCCATTTAATGCTGAACCTAACAGACTATCGGAATTCCTACGGGCACAATCTGTGTACCTCTCCTAGCCGATCTGTTTCTCCACTCTTATGAGGCTGGATCATCGAAGGGCTTCTTCAACATAAGGATAAAAAACTGGCCCAATCCTTCAATTGTAGCTTCCGTTATATAGATGATATTTTGTCACTAGACAACCCTTGCTTTGATGATTTTCTTCATCTGATCTATCCAAAAGACCTCAAAATTAAGGATACTACAGACACTTCCACATCGACCTCATTCCTTGGCCTTCATCTTGAAATTGACAGCAAAAGTAGACTTCAAACTAAGCTGTCCGACAAACGCGATCACTTCACTTTTCAAATAGTCAACTTCCCTCTTTGTTTGTAGCAACAGCCCAACAACACGGAATTACATCTCCCAGTTCATTCGCTATTCACGAGCCTGTGTTCGATACAGTTATTTCCTTGATAGAACCCGGCTGCTCACATAATAGGCTACTTAAGCAAGGGTATATTAAAACTTGAAGTCATCCCTCCAGAAGTTTTACGGTCGATATCACCATCTTGTGGACCGCTATGGGATATCTGTTTCCAAGATGACAGCAGATCTTTAAAGCTTAAATGTTGTTTCTTCTACCGGATTTGACCTTACTACTGGATATGACATGTTCAACACGGCGGGTGTCTTATGAGAAGGAGTAGATGCTTATTCTAACGGTGCACCTGATCTCATCCATATTAGGTCCGTGTTGTTCATCTTTGTGTTTTTTTGTGTATGTGTTTTACGAAAGGATATGGAGTAAATGAACATGAGACAATAACACATATGTCAACTCCAACCGCATTAATTTTAATGAGCTGTGATATAAAATGCATAAAACCAAACGAAATCCGAATAATCAGTAATATCAAATATAGCTAAGGACAAAACTACGATGGAGGGAGTTTATCCTTGTCTTCATTTTTCTTTTCTGCGCCGTAATCAAGTTGTGTCTCTGTTTTTTTGTTGTTGTTGTTGTTTCCGACGTTGCGATTGTTCTTTTATTATTGGTTTTGGATTGCCGGTTCTCACTTTATTATTTGTTTTGAATTGACGGTTCTCACTTTATTATTGGTTTTGGATTGACGGTTCTCACTTTATTTTTTCTTATATATGCTTTATATAATATCTTCTATAATCAACCAAAATAAATGCAGATTTCAGATATATTGGTTTTCTTTACTGTTATTTTATGTTTAACAAATTATAGTGATTTTCTTACTGTAATTTATGTTTTACAAATTCTACACAGAGAGTTGGCATATTTTTGTGTTTCAGAGCCTACCGTTAAAGCTCCTTGATGAGCTGATTGTTGCCGTCTTATTTTTTCTGCAGCTGAAACTCTGGGATGACAGTACCGATGGCTTTTTGGGTAGATTAACCTCTCCATTGAAACTCTCAGGTTTATGAAATATTTTGTTATCTGCATAGAACCCCGGAGTCAATGGAGACACGCTTAAAGGTGTCAGAGAAGAATTCCGTGGTGTCAACATACATCTTTCTGGAGGAACATTACGTGCCTTAACTCTCTTTTCCAATACATTTGTTGGTACCGACTTATATCTGAAAAAAATAATAAATACAGTTAAAGAAGTCCAGAGAGTTGTAGATCGACCTGACGACATAGTCCGAACGTGATTTTCTGCTTTCATGCGTATTAAATTTTGACTATTTTTACCTTTCTTATTTTATTAAATTATGAGTGAATATCTCCTGTATTAAAATACAAATGTAGAACTTTAAAATGTTGCCCATATTTTATTTCCCTCTTTTGCCATCACTTTGCGTCCGGCGTCCGTCGACAGGCGTCCGTCGTAAACTTTTTCAAAAATCGTCTCCCATGAAACTGCTGGAGTGATTGGTTTGAAACTTTACAGTAATCATCTATGACATGTCCGATACAAACGATCAAATATATAATTTTGATGCGATAAAAACACGGCTTCCGTTGCTAACAATAGAACATAGGGGTAAATTGCAGTATTTGGCCAATAACTGGATAACCGTCTGACGGAGTAAAATTATTTAGAATGCAAGGATCTATTTGCAATGCAATTTTGAAGAAAATCAGACAACCCGTCTCGGAGTTGGGCCCTTCAAGAAAATCCAAACGCCTGTGTAGGAGTTATTGCCCTTTTCAGCCATATTTTTCATTTCTTATTTCGAATACCATAAAAGATAAAGGTCAAGTAGAAATTGATGAAATGTTAACCATGTCAAGATCTACCTACACTGCATCTTTGACCGAACTTTGTAAGCCTATGTAGGAGTAATTGCTCTTTGATAACCTTTTTTTGCAGATCATTTTGAAAATGGCAGTCAACAAATAATATTCAACACCAGTTTTGAAGTCGCAACATCAATATCCATTTGCAAACGATTTTTTTTAAATCAGATAATACTGAATTTTCCCGCCATTTTCAAAATAACCTGTAAAAAAGGTGGGAAAATGTAACATTTTTTAATTTCAATGATATATTGTTTCCAAAGGCTATTGATATCGGGACTTCAAAGCTGGTATCGAAAATTGTCCATCGACTACCATTTTTAAAATGGCTTCAAAGATTTTCTCCTATCGAACTACTTGGCAAATTGGAATCAAACTTGGTCACAATCGTCCTTGGGTGGTCCAATTTAAAAAAAATATGTGTCTGGTAGGTTCGCACCTTATCCAAGATAGCCAACAGCCTGGAACACAGTTTAACATTGGATCCTCTGGAAAAACACAGTCCAATATCTTCTTCTCTAAAGCTACTTTCCCAATTGGAACTAAATTCGGTCACAATGATCCTTGAGTGGTCCTATTAAAAATTGTATGTGTCAGGTTCGGGTCAAATTCAAGATGGCACCCAGCAGAAGATAACATCTCATGTCTACACTTTGTTCAATTACTATTATCTAAATAATGTAAATTCTAAAACCTAAGGTTGAACTCCCTCCATCGTAGTTTTGTCCTTAGCTATATTTGATATTGCTGATGATTCGGATTTCGTTTGGTTTTATGCACTTTAAACATTTGTTTGCAATAATGGATTTCCTATGTTTGGGTTCTAGTGCTGCTAATGAGGAAAAAATTTCCGAAATGGCCATACAGATCATTAAAATTATTTCAGTTGGAGTTAACATATGTGTTATGGTGTCATGTTCATTTTCTATATACAATTTGATTTTTTATCCCATTTCATCAATTTGAATATTTTCATATCAGTTAATTACCTGTCCATACAAATTGAATGTAATTACTAAGCAAACTTTATACAGTTCTTTGCCAAGTTACTTCGAATATTGTCGTTTTTTTTTATTTGACGGATGACAGTACTCATAAGACATTATGATTTTTATATAAGTCAATTCCTGCACAAAGTTTTTTGAATGGCGTGAAGCAATGAAATCTGATTACATGTTAGCGTCAGTGGGCATCATAAATTTCCGTGAATCATTACTTCCTGTCTAGTATTTGCTCTTTGTTGATATGGAAAGCGTATTTTTGCTCCGATTTTTAATTAATGTGAAGTTTTAATGTGACTTACATAAGAAACTAGCACACATAAGAATATCATGAACGTCTAGCATTTTATGAACTTACAATAGAAAGTACCATATACAACCACAGCATGAACCAAGTATAGCTAGTGTAGCAGTTGTCATCAATACAATGGCCCAAGATTTCACTGTAATACAAACGACATTAAATCATAAAATCAATAGCCGAAGACGTCTCTGTTATACAAATGATATTCTACATTAAATAATTAGAACAGTGGTCCAAAATTTCACCGTAATAAACATGACATTCTGTTTTAAATCATCAAAACAGTTGATAAAGATTCAACCATAATAAAAACATTTTGCATTAAATCTTCAACATAATAACCCAAAACTTCATTTTTATTAAAACGACATTTTGCATTTAATCATCAAAATTTACTGTTATAAAAAACGAAATTCTGCATTTAATCATCAAAACAAGTGATCAAGATCTAATTGTAATAAAAAACAAAATTCTGCATTAAATCATCAAATCAATGGTCCTAGATTTTACTGTGATTAAAACGATATTCTGCATTAAATCATCAAAATAATGGTCAGAGATTAGCTGCAATAAAAACAACATTCTGCATTACATCATCAAAGTAATAACCCAGTTATAAAACAACATTCTGCATTTAGCCATCAAAACAATGGCTCAAGATTTTAATAAAATAACATTCTGCCTTGAATCACAAAATCAGTGGCCCAAGACTTCACTGCAATAAAGTAAGAGAGAACCGAACCGTCAATCCAAAACGAACAATCCAAAGACAGTGGCAACATCGAAACAACATAGAAGCAGAGACACAACATGAGTACTGCACAGAAAAGAAAAATGAAGACACGCACACACAAAATTGAACAACATGGACGAAATAAAAAACCATGATTGAGATCAGGTGCAACGGTAGAGTAAACATCTTCTGCTTCTGATAAGACATCCGCCGTGTTAAACATGTCAAATCCGGTAGAGGAAACAATTAAGCTGTACGACAAACGCAATGACTTCACCTTTCCAATAGTCAACTTCTCCTTTTAACCTCACATGGCTATGCCAGGGTGAGCTATTGCCATCACTTGGCGTCCGTCGTCCGTCCGTCCGTCGTCCGTCGTAAACTTTTCATTCATCTCCTCTGAAACACTGGGCCAATTTGAACCAAATTTGCTCACAATAGTTCTTGGGTGATCCCCTTTAAAAATTGTATCCGGCAGGTCCGTACCTCATCCAAAATGGCCGCAAGCGGGGAACATAATTTTAACATTGGACCCTATGGGAAAACACATTCAAAGATCTTCTTCTCAGAAACTACCAGCCCAATTATTTCCAAACCTGGTCACAATTGTTCTTAGATAGTCCCATCCAAAAAAGTATCTGGCAGGTCCGTACCTCATCCAAGATGACCGCCAGCGGGGAACAAAGTTTTAACATTGGACCTTATGGGAAAAAAAATTCAAAGATCTTCTCAAAAACTACTAGTCCAATTAATACTAAATTAAGTCACAATGGTCCTTAGATGGTTTCTTCCAAAAAAGGTATCCTGCAGATCTTTACCTCACCCAAGATGGCCGCCAGCGGGGAACATGGTTTTAACATTGAACCCTAAGGGAAAATACATTCAAAGATCTTCTTCTCAGAAACTAGTGTCCAATTAGAACCAAACTAAGTCACAATGGTCCTTAGATGGTTCTTTCCAAAAAAGGTATCCGACAGATCCGCACCTCATCCAAGATGTCCGCCATCGGGGAACATAGTTTTAACATTGGGCCCATGGAAAAGACATTCAAAGATCCTCTCAGAAACTACCAGTCCAATTATAACCAAACTCAGTCACAATAGTCGTAGATGGTCTCTTTCAAAAAAGGTATCCGACAGGTCAGTACCTAATCCAAGATGGCTGCCAGCGGGGAACATAGTTTTAACATTGGACCCTATGGTAAAGACATTCAAAGATCTTCTTCTCAGAAACTACCAGTCCAATTACAACCAAACTTAGTCACAATGGTTCTTAGATGGTCCTTTCCCCAAAAGGTATCCGGCAGGTCCGTACCTCATCCAAGATGGCCCACAGCAGGGAACATAGTTTTAACATTCGACCCTATGGAAAAGACATTCAAAGATCTTCTTCTCAGAAACTACCGGTCCAATTATAATCAAACTTAGTCACAATGGTCCTTAGATGGTCCTTTCCAAAAAAGGTATCCAGCAGGTCTGTACCTCATCCAAGATGGCCGCCATTGGGAACATAATTTAAATATTGGACCCAATGGTAAATACATTCAAAGATCTTCTCAGAAATACTAGTTCAATTAAAACTAAACTAAGCCACAATGATCCTTATATGGTCCCTTCTAAAAAAGGTATCTGGCAGGTCCGTACCTCATCCAAATTCCAAGATGACCGCTAGCGGGAAACATAGTTTTAACATTGGACCCTATGGAAAAGACATTTAAAGATCTTCTTCTCAATAACTGCCAGTCCAATTATAACCAAACTCAGTCACAATGGTCCTTAGATGGTCCCTTTCAAAAATAAATCAATGGCCCAAGACTTCGCCGTATATAAACGACATTGATAGTTCATCAGGAATAGAAAAAAAGAAGGGAAACGGGGATTGTGTCAAAGAGACAACGACCCAAAGGGGAGTAATAACAACTCAAAGCTATCATAAGATCTTCAATGAACGGTGAGAAAACCCCATACCCAATGGCAGGTCGGAGTCGGCCCCTGAATAAAGAGTAATCAAGTTCAGCGAAATAAACATCATCCTAGACTCCTATAGACATAAAGTAAACGAACTAGAAAAAAGACAAGACACACAAAGGCTTAATAAATTTCCTGACTTAGGACAGGCGCAAACCTGCTGCGGCGGGGTTAAATTAGTTTTATTGGGCCCAAACCTTCCCCCTTCAGCCAATGTGATAAATAAAAACAATCGTAACAAAAGTAAAATTCAGTTGGCAGTAGGACTGAGTCAATTGTGAAAAATGAAACTGAAAGAATTAAATATACGGACATAACATGAAATCACAAGACACTACTAGCAGTTAACTGACATGCCAGCTCCAAACCCATTACCAACTGACAAAGTAAGTTATGTACCCTCAGTATACAGCTTCCACCAAGATCCCTTCCTGTGAGGAGTTTAGCATAATGATTTCCTGCATATACCGGAATACATAACCCGTGTCCATGCAATACTGATTTTAAAAATTTAGAATGTGTTTAGTTAAAATGCCAAGACCCTATCAAAAAATCAATGTTAATACCAACGAAGGCCATACGTAATGACTTGGCGACAATATCGTAATTATAACCCTTATGAATTAAGACGATTTAGTTTTATAAGTTTGTTAGGCGAGTTTAAGTATTTTTTACTCTTATGTAAAACATTACCGTAAAA
>MJUU01035299.1:87790-100377 GCA_002080025.1 Modiolus philippinarum
TTGGTCATAAACTGAGATTCGTAGCAGTACAAAAAGAGGTCCGCTATAAGTGGTGCACAATTGGTACCCATAGGAATTCCTATGACCTGGTGATAAATACAGTTACAGAAACGAATGTATATATTGTCAAGTAAAAATTCAAGTGCTGAAATCTTATCAAAACAAGTCCAATTAGTTGAATTCCTTTGTTTTGTATTACTAAAATGTGTTTTAAAGGAATTAGAATATATATATTCACAATCGGATTTTTTGAATGCCCATTGAATAAGACGTCAGAATTTTTCCTTTATAAGTTTATGTGGTAAGGTAGTATAGAGGGTAGAGAAATCAAAACTTTCAAGGGATTGAAAAGGGGGATTATAAGCATTCAATTTATCGAGAACTTCCAATGAATTTTTTACACTCCAAAAATGATTGACACCTAAACCCTAAGCCCATTTTATACTCTCACTACACTATCAAGGGAGGAGATAATTGAAAATCGCAACTCAGTTTTAGCATCATTTGGCATCAAAACAAATGATGAAAACAATCATCTCTAGGTCCCTAAACTTCATAAGAACCCATACAAACAGAGATTCATTGCGGGGTCATCCAGATGCACCACTAAGCCACTATTCAAGCTCCTTACTACTTTATTGACCGCAGTCAGAGGTGGCCTGAAAACCTACTGTGATAAGGTCTACTCCACGAGCGGTGTCAATCAGATGTGGATTCTAAGAAATTCTAAAGATCTCTTTGAACAGTTAGCCTCTAGCAGTCTCAGCCATTGCCATAGCATACAAACTTATGACTTTTCTACTCTTTATACTACCTTGCCACACAATAAATTGAAAACAATAATTTCTTATTTGATACATCAATGTTTATGCACTAAAAACGGAGAACGCAGATACACTTATTTAGTAGTAGGAATTCGTTAAGAACCATAGTGAGTCAAACAAGAAGTACACAGAGAATGACGTAATCAAGATGTTGGAATTTTTAATAGACAATATTTTGTCTTTTGATATACATTGACGTTTGAAATCTAAGCTATTTGACAAACGTGATAACTTTAACTTCCTAATTGTGAACTTTCCCTTTCTGATCAGCAATATACCTACATCAGCAGCATATGGAGTGTACATTTCACAGTTGATTCGTTACTGCCGAGCATGTAATGTATACAGTGACTTTTTGAATAGAGCAAAAACACTGTCCCAAAAGCTGCTTAGTCAAGGATTTGTTCAGCCTTTGTTACTTTTATCCCTTCAGAAATTTTATGGCCGTCACCATGACATCATTGACAGATATGAAGTGTCTGTGTCCCAAATGAAAACGGACATTTTCAGCTAGATTTCACGGATTTGACATACCCGGTTTTGACTCGACTCTGGATTGACTCACTAATAGTGTGACGGGTGCAACTAGTGGAGCAGGACATGCTTACCCTTCCGGAGCACCTGATGTCACTCCCGGTTTTCATAGGAGTTCACACTATGAGTGCCTTAGTTCTTTATTTCCGTGCATTGTGGCATTCTCACGTCTATGTTTTGTCTTTGTTTATCTCTGCTGCCGTTTTTGCCATGTCTTTCGACTTCGATTTTTGAAATCATCACTTCCCTTGTTCCTTCGGTATTCTACTGCCGTTGTCTGCAATAAATCCTCAAAACCATTGTCCGAGATTTTACTGTATAAAAACAATATTCTGCATTACATCATCAGCACAATGGCCCTATCATAAAACATTCTGCAATAAATTACCAAAAACGATGGATCAAGATTTAACTGTAGTAAAACCGACATTCTGCATTACATCATCAAAATAAAAAAACCGACATTCTGCATTACATCATCAAAATAANNAATCATCACTTCCCTTGTTCCTTCGGTATTCTACTGCCGTTGTCTGCAATAAATCCTCAAAACCATTGTCCGAGATTTTACTGTATAAAAACAATATTCTGCATTACATCATCAACACAATGGCCCTATCATAAAACATTCTGCAATAAATTACCAAAAACAATGGATCAAGATTTAACTGTAGTAAAACCGACATTCTGCATTACATCATCAAAATAAAAAAACCGACATTCTGCACTACATCATCAAAATAATGGTCCAAGATTTCACTGTAATACAAACGACATTCTGCATTGAAACATATAATCAATGGGTTAAGACTTCACCGCAATAAAAAACGGCATTCTGCATTAAATCATCAAAACAATGGTCCAAGATTTAATTCTAACTAAAACATTTTGCATTATTTATTCAAAACAATGGTCCAAGATTTAATTCTAATAAAAACGACATGTTGCATTAAATCGTCAAAACAATTGTCCGAAATTTTACTGTAATAAAACAACATTCTCATTACATCATCAAAACAATGGCCCAAGACTTAACCACAATAACCATGACATTCTGAATTAAACAATGGATCAAGATTAAGCTTAAATATAAACGACATTCTACATTCATTAAAACAATGATCCGATAATCAACTGTAATGCATGNATTTTGAAAATACCCCCCTTTCATATAGTTCCTCAAGCAAAACATTGACCCATTCATATAGTAAATTTCAAAAATAAGCAACCTAACTGTATAGTGAATTTGTGAAATTTGAGTCAGAAAACCATTAATTTCACAAGAGGAATGTTCTTTAACATCAAATAATGATAAATACTTGATTAATTACAGCAACCAGTAGAGATTCTGGCCATTTGGGGTTAATTTACGACCCATTTATATATATGATGTCAAAAATTACTACCCATTCATATTGTTGACAACTGCAAAAAACAGGGCCATTCCAACGGCACGTCTGTATATACCTCTATATAGGAAGTGACCCCTATCCCCCCACCCTCTTGTGTTAAAAAAACAACATTCCACATAACATTATCAAAATAATGGCTCAAAACTTCACTGATATAAAAACAACATTCTGCATTAAATCATCAAATAACTAAATACCGTAGTTACTGTGAATTTACTTTTTGCATATGCGCATTTCAACAAATAATGTCTCTTCAGTGCAGATAAAATCTAAACGTTTGGAAGACCAGAAACTCAAAATTGATCAAAACAATGGATCAGGATTTAACTTGAATATATACGACATTTTGCACTATATCATTTCAACGATGATCCAAGATTTTACTGTAATTAAAAGCAACATTCTGCATAACATCATCAAAATAACGGCTAAAAAAGTCACTGTTATAAAAACAACATTCTGCATTTAATGATCAAAATAATGGATCAAGATTAAATGAAATAAAGATGACTTTCTGTATTACATCATTAAACAATGCTCCAAGATTAAACTACAACAGAAACGACATTTCCCTTTAGAAATTCCACGGCCGTCACCACGACATTATGGATGGATATGAAATGTCGATTTCAACAATGAGAACAAACATTACCGATTTTGCCTAAATATAAAAAATGGATAACAGGAAACACCTACAATGGCTGAAAATTATAATTACATGCCACAATCTGCTATGGAGCTACACATGAAGAACACGAATAAGACAAAAGACAAACGTAGACAACGAAAGGAACTCAGGACAGCCGGACTTAGTACCGGTGTAATATGGTATTTTGACCCGCAGGGTAAATTGACCCGCGGGTCAAAATACCATAGAAAAAATGACCCGCTGGTCACTTTTCCCCATGGGATTTTGACCCGCGGGTCACTTTACAGCCAGAGTATTTTGATCCTCCCCATGGAAAAATGACCTACCCTTATTTCTAAGAATAAATTATAACATCTATCTTGTTTCAAAGGGTAGGTCAATTTCCCATGGGGCTTCTTAAAAAAAAGTCAGAGACCTGCAGAACAGTCTTAAAAGTATACAGAAGTGTACCAGAGTCATAATTCATACAAATAAAGGCATATTTTTGTATTTAATACCCCTGTGTAGGGGGTAGGTCAAAATACCATGGCTTGATGAAATATGATTTACAACTTGCAAAACAGTCTTAATATATACAGAAGTGAACCAGAGTGATAAATCATACAAAATAAAGGCACATTTTTATATTTAATACCAAGAACTGACCGTGAGTAGGAGGTAGGTCAATTTCTCATGGGGGTAGATCAAAATACCATGGCTTGATGAAATGTGATTTACAACTTGCAAAATAGTCTAAAAATATACAGAAGTGAACCAGAAGTAAAATCATACAAAATAAAGACATATTTTTATATTTAATACCAAGAACTGACCCTGGGTAAGGGGGAAGGTCAATTTCCCATGGGGGGTAGGTCAAAATACCATGGCTTGATGAAATATAATTTACAACTTGCAAAACAGTAAAAAAATATACAGAAGTGAACCAGAGTGATAAATCATACAAAATAAAGGCATATTTTTATGTTATATACTGAGAACTTACCCTGAGTAAGGGGGTAGGTCAATTTCCCATGGGGGATAGGTCAAAATACCATGGCTTGATGAATTATGATGAACAACTTTCAAAATAGTCTAAATGTATACAGAAGTGAACCAGAGTGATAATTCATACAATAAAGGCATATTTTTATATTTTATACCGAGAACTGACCCTGAGTAGGGGGTAGGTCAAAATACCATGGCTTAATGGAATATGATAAACTACTTGCAAAACAGTTTAAATGTATACAGAAGTGAGCAAGAGTGATAATTCATAGTAAATAAAGGCATAAATTTATAATACCAAGAACTGACCCTGAGAAGGGGGTAGGTCAATTTCCTATGAGGGGGGATGGGGGGTAGGTCAAAATACCATGGCTTGATGAAATATGATTTACAACTTGCAAAACAGTCTAAATGTATACAGAAGTGAACCAGAGTGATAATTCATACAAAATAAAGGCATATTTTCATATTTAATACCTAGAACTGACCCCCGAGTAGTAGTAGTAACCCTTTTTGTTTTAATTTGTCCAGTTAACTCTAAGCATGAAGCATACAGATGATAAATTTCTATATATATATGTCACTGAAGGAGAGCTATAACAAATTTTAGGCAAAAAGGACAAGTATTTTTGGCCTTTGAAATGGCCTTTAAAAATCATGTAAATGTATAGAAAAAAAATGTGACACTCCTGACATGTTTGTCACCCACAGTAAAAACACCTGTAAAAATTATTTTTAATTTAATTTTTCATGGTTAAATGCATTGATATATCAAAATAACTCAAAATTGCCCATTTACATAGGCACAGTAACTCATGTTGACTGTCATAAACCAAAATTGTGTTACACTCCTGACTCATATAAATTCATTAATTTAATTCTTTTTCAGCATTCCTATTTACAACAATTAGTAGGATTATTGGAAAATGTAAGCAAAACATTTTTCTACCTTCCAAATGAATTAATTTGTATGTTATGGTTGATTTTATTAATTTTTCTTATTTTTTTTCCTTCTGCTTAGATGAAAATTAACTATTTTTCCACAAAATCTTCATATATATTTTCCATTGAATGACATAAATACAAATTTTCAGACAAAGAAATGCTATAAAGTTGATGTAAACAACTACATGTTAAGAAATATAAATTAAAATTTTTTGTCAAATTCCTGACCAGGTGTTGCACTCCTGACATTACTCGCTGCTGACAGAACATACTATTATTGTCATACTTTTAACACAGATTATGAACAAATTATATTAAATATTTTGAAGATTAATTTTACACCATTTTGATTCAAAATATTCCCAAAATGATGAAGAAATGACAGAACTAGACATACCGGCTAGGCTAAATCTGACATACCTAAATTAGCATTGAAAAGAAAATCTCCATGTGTACAGTCACATATTTGGTACTAGAAGACACGGAATACCAGGGTCTTTTTTTTTTGGTTATGAATATAATAAGGAATAATACTAAATATATCAATGCATAAAATAAAAGAAATTTAAACTTATGGTGTTACCCTCCTGACAATCCTAAGAAAGCCATGGTATTTTGACCTTCCCCCTACTCAGTGTCAATTCTCTGTGTAAAATATAAAAAGATGTCTTTATTTTGTATGAATTATCACACTGGAACACTTCTGTATTCATTTAGACTGATCTGGAGTTTGCAAATCATATTTCAACAGGCCATGGTATTTTGACTTACCCCCATGGAAAATTGACATACCCCACAAAGTGTAAGTGTCAGTTCTCAGTATATAATATAAAAATATACCTTTATTTTGTATAAATTATCACTCTGGTGCACTTCTGTATACATTTAACCTGTTCTATAGGTTGTAAATCATGTATTAACAAGCCATGGTATTTTGACCTACCCCATGGGAAATTGACCTCTCCCTCGCCCCCTTAAACTATGCATTAGTTCTCGGTATAATTTATTAAAATAAGCCTTTATTTTGTTTGAATTATCATTTTGGTACACTTCTCTTTACATTAAGACTGTTCTGAAGGTTGCATATCATATTTCAGCAAGCCATGGTATTTTGACCTACCCCCATGGGAAACTGACCTCCCCTCAACTCGTTTTCAGTTATCGGTATAAGTTATAAAAATATGACTTTATTTTGTATGAATTATCACTCTGGTACATTTCTGTTTACATTAAGACTGTTCTGTGGGTTGCAAATCATATTTCAGCAAGCCATTGTATTTTGACCTACCCCCATGGGAAATTGACCTACCCCCAGTTTGTGTCATTTCTTGATATAAAATCAATAAATCTGCCTTTATTTGATATAATTCTTTCAAAATTTTCAATAAATTACAGGGAGGTGTCAATTTACCAGGGGGTCAATATACCACAAATAAAAAATGACCCGCGGGTCAATTTACCGCGCGGGTCAAAATACCATACGGGGGGGGATCAATTTCCCATGGCGTGGGTCAATTTACCGCGGCTAAAAATCGACCCGCGGGTCAGTTTACCACGCGGGTCAAAATACCATATGACACCGGCACTAGCAAACGCCAGCGGTAGGGTTAAACCGGTTTATGGGTACCGAAACCTCCCCCTTTTTCTGTCCCGTTTCCCTATAGTATAATAAACATACGAATAAAACCCAATACAGGTAGACCACTGGATTGAACCACTGACATACAGAGTGCCAAACAGAGCAGGACAATTTAGTTGTCCTCCCGGAACATCTAATGTCACCCTCGATTTTTATAGGGTTCTTGCTGCCAGTGCTTTAGTTTTAGCTTTGTCTCGTAACTGTTGTTATTGGTGCCGATTTTTCCTTGTTATTCAACAACTACTATGATTGAAAGTAGTATTGCAATGAAAACTCGAAAAGCATTGCAGTCGTGCAATCACAGCATCATATCGAAAACGGGAATAGGTTTTAATGTCGATGAGTGTATGCGTGGCGACGTGAGTCGTACTTATTATTGATGTAACAATAATGTCTCCATATTACGTGAATGTGAGAGTACATTTAATGAGGGATTACATTACCTTAAATTCCTTTTTTCAAACTTTTTCTAAAAAAAGACCCTCGGGGTAACATTGCCCCACAAAAACTCTTTTTAACATTTCCTAACAAATACCCTAGTAATATTCGATAACAAAAACACTTTGCTACAATGCCAAACAAAGACTCTTTCTAACACCGCCTAACTAAGACACTTTGAAAAATCATTTGGTAAAAACCTTAGGTAACATTGCTTTGCAAAGAACCTTTTTCAGCACTGCCTCACAAAAATTCAATGTTACATTGATTTACAAAGAATCATTATTTTTTACGTTGCCTAACAAAAACACTCTGTAACAATGCGTAACAAAGACCCTATTTAGAACTGGCTTACAAAAACCCTTTTTAACAATGTGTAACAAAGATGAAAAAGAAAGTAAATGAGGTAAACGTTAAGGAGACAACATCCCATATCCATTTTTAGGGGTTCACACTCCTAGTGCTTTAGTTATGTGGTGTTCTTGTTCATTTTTGTTTATTTGTTTTGTCTTTGTCATACTGTGACAATTCATGTTGGATATGAATTGCCTTAATTTTGGATTTATGATTTTAGAAACCCCCTGTTCTCGTTCTTGCTTCGGTATTCGTTTGCCGATGTAAAAACTGATAGAGAACAAATAACCAAATATGATTTAAATGGAAAGCCATTATCAGCTAAGGACAGAGCACTGCATGAGGGAGATACTAGTAAAGCTCCTTTTTTACGGGTAAGGCCATTACGTTGCTGATCATCATCAAGAATATATTTCACTAATCGTTCACTAGCCTAAGATACTAGTGCTTTTGTCGGGCGACGGATTACAGTGATTGTAAGAGTACTACCCAGTTTAATTTATGTATGTTGACGATCCTACATCCATCACCAGAAAAGAAATGAATTTAGCGTTGTCCGATTTTTGCAATAACCAAATTTAAGAAAGTTAGTTTCAAACTAAGGAGAATATCCCTCTTGCCTAGCTCTGTCCTAATCTGATTTTGGCATTTTTATTTCGATCCTATTGGCAATTTGTTCTATATCAGATTTTACAAATAATTCTGTATATGGATTTCCAAATGTTTTGATGTGGTCTGCATGGAAGAGACATAAGTTGTCAAAATGGCAATATGCAGAAATTAAATTCACAGTAACTTCGGTATTTTGTTATTTCCTGACTGGGCCGATGCCGCTGCCGGTGGACTGTTAGTCCCCGAGGGTATTCGCCTACCCAGTAGCCAATATATCGGTGCTGACCCGAAAACCGATTTTTTTTTTTTGAAAACTTGCAATATCTCAATTTAAGAAATTTTGTTTCAAACCAAGTTTTGTCCTTAGCTGCTATTGGCTATAGATCCTATTAGTAATTTGTTCTCTACCAGCTTTAACACATATTTCTGTATATGGATCTCCTAATGTTTTGTTTTGATCTGCACTAAAGAGACAAAAGTTGTCAATATGGCCAAATAATGGCTAACAGTATCACTGTTATAAAAACAATATTCTGCATTAAATCATCAAAATAATCGATCGAGATTAAATGAAATAAAGATGGCATTCTGCATTAAATCATCAAAACAATGGTCCAAGATTTAATTCTAACTAAAACGACATTTTGCATTATTCATTCAAAACAATGGTCCAAGATTTAATTCTAATAAAAACGACATGTTGCATTAAATCGTTAAAACAATTGTCCGAAATTTTACTGTAAAAAAAACAACATTCTCATTACATCATCAAAACAATGGCCCAAGACTTAACCACAATAACCATGACATTCTGAATTAAACAATGGATCAAGATTAAGCTTAAATATAAACGACATTCTACATTCATTAAAACAATGATCCGATAATCAACTGTAATGCATAACATCATCAAAATAATGGCTCAAAACTTAACTGTTATAAAAACAACATTCCACATAACATTATCAAAATAATGGCTCAAAACTTCACTGATATAAAAAACAACATTCTGCATTAAATCATCAAATAACTAAATACCGTAGTTACTGTGAATTTACTTTTTGCATATGCGCATTTCGACAACTAATGTCTCTTCAGTGCAGATAAAATCTAAACGTTTGGAAGACCAGAAACTCAAAATTGATCAAAACAATGGATCAGGATTTAACTTGAATATATACGACATTTTGCACTACATCATTTCAACGATGATCTAAGATTTTACTGTAATTAAAAGCAACATTCTGCATAACATCATCAAAATAACGGCTAAAAAAGTCACTGTTATAAAAACAACATTCTGCATTTAATGATCAAAATAATCTGCACTAAAGAGACAAAAGTTGTCAATATGGCCAAATAATGGCTAAAAGTATCATTGTTATAAAAACAATATTCTGCATTAAAATCATCAAAATAATCGATCGAGATTAAATGAAATAAAGATGACATTCTGTATTACATCATCAAACAATGGCCCAAGGTTTAACTGCAACAGAAACGACATTTCCCTCCAGAAATTCCACGGCCGTCACCACGACATTATGGATGGATATGAAATGTCGGTTTCACCAATGAGAACAAACATCTCAGCTAGATTTGCGTCTTACCGGATTTGACATTACCGATTTTGCCTTAACCCTAGATGGAACAACTGACATTGTGACGGGTGCCATACAGAGCAGGACAAGTTATCCTCCCAGAACCTCTGATGTCACCCTCGATTTTTATAGGGTTCATGCTGCCAGTGTTGTAGCTACTTGTGTTGTCTTGCGTATCATACTGTTGAATTAAAGCTTTGTCTTCGTAACTGTTGTTTGTGGTGCCTATTTGTTCTTTCTATTCAACATCTACAATGGCCGAAAATTACAATCACATGCCGCTATATACCAGGGATCCACGCAAAAAAATATAGGAAGACAAAAGACAAATGTAGACAAGGATAGGACCTCGAGATAGCTGGACATGGTACCGGCATTAACCAGAGCTAGCAGTTGGGTTAATACAAAAGAGATTCAAAAAAAAAATCTAAATTTTTACCTTGGTACTGTTTAAGGTTTAGAGAAGTAAAACGTACCATGGATTTTGAATGTTTATTGTCTAGAGGTAGGAAAATGATATTAACAGATCAGCTGCCAAACAGATGATTCAAAGTGAGTGAGAGGCGAACCGTCAGTCTAAACCGAATAATCCAAGGACAATGACAACATCGGAAAAACAGAGCATCATATCGAGAAAGGAAATAGGTTTTAATGTCGATGAGTGTATGTGTTGCGACGTGAGCAGTACTAATTACTGTTGTAACAATAATGTCTCCATATTAAATGAATTTAGGAGTACATTTAATGACGGATTACATTTAATTAAATTAATTTTTAAAAATTTTTCCAAAAAAAAAAGGCCTCGGCAACATTGCGTTACAAAACCTCTTGTTAACTTTTCCCAACAAATGCACTTGTAATATTCCCTAACAAAAACACTTCGCAACAATACTCAACAAAGAATCTTTCTTACACTGCCTAACTAAGACACTTTGAAAAATCATTTGGTAAAAACCTTAGGTAATATTACTTGACAAAGAACCTTTTCAACACTGCCCAACAAAGATTCATTACCAATTTTAATGTAATATTTTTTGTAATATTTTTTGTATTAATTTACAAAGAATAATTAGTTGTTACATTGCCTAACAAAACACTTTGTAACAATGCGTAACAAAGACTCTATTTAACACTGCCTAACAAAAACTCTTTGTAACGTTGCCTATCAACTTTAGGTAACACTACCTGATAAAGACCCTTTTACACATGACAAAGATCCATTGTAACACTGATTTTCAAAGAACACATATTTGTTTCTTTGCCTTACAAAAATGCTTTGTAATAGCTTAACAAAGGTCAATTGTAGCATTGCCTAAAACATTGCGAAACCCTTAGTAACACGAAACCCACAAATCAATTAAAGATATACTACATAAAAAATTTAATTAAAATTTCGCTTTCACAGAAAATGATTACGACTCCCTTTATAACTACTAATTATGGAAAGTTCAATTTACGTGTCAAGTTTTCTGTCTGAAAAATATTGCTTTGTTGCCAACATATACACTATCCAATGAAGTTTAACATTGTTGAATATTACAATTTAGTTTCTGCATATTGCAATATCGAAAATGTATGTATCTTCAGTGCAGTTTGGAAATCCATAAACTCAAAATATGTTTAAAAACTGATAGAGAACAAATAACCAAATATGATTTAAATGGAAAGCCAGTATCAGCTAGGGAGAGAGCCGGCTTTGCATGAGTGAGATACTAATTTTTTTTTATACCGGTAAGGCCATTACATGGCTGATCATCAGCAAGAATATTGTTCACTAATCGTTCACTAGCCTAAGACACTAGTGCATTTGTCGGGCGACGGATGACAGTGATTGTAAGAGTACTTTGCCAGTTTAATTTTTGTTTGTTGACAATCCTACATCCATTTCCCCTTTCCTCGTTCTTACTTCGGTATTCGTTTGCCGATGTATCCGTCACCAGAAAAGAAATAAATTTAGCATTGTTCGATTTTTGCAGTATCCAAATTTAAGAAAATTAGTTTCAAACTAAGGAGTATATCCCTCTTGCGTCCTAGCTCTGTCCTTAGCTGATTTCGGCATTTTTATATAGATCCTATTGGTAATTTGTTCCCTATCAGCTTTTACACATACTTCTGTATATGGATTTTCAAATGTTTTGATTTGATCTGCACTGAAAAGACATAAGTTGTCGAAATAGCCATATGCAGAAACTAAATTCACAGTAACTCCAGTATTTTGTTATTTTCTGACTGGGCAGATGTCGCTGCCGGTGGACTAATAGTCCCCGAGGGTATTCACTCACCCAGTAGCCAGTACATCGGTGCTGACCCGAAAACCGATTTTATTTGAAAACTTGCAATACCTAAATTAAAGGTGTCTGCAGGGTATTATTTTCCTATTATAGAATTTTGTGAAATTTTCTGTGTAGAAACATAATTGTATTATTGTTCAAAATATAAAATAAAATTTGGGGGTGACCGTGCATATAAGCGCAAAAAACTGAAATTGAAAATTTCAGGATTTTACATAGAAATGTTAAGGAAAATGGTTATATAAGAGGATAGCTTGAAAAATTTATTATAGATTTTCTCCATACTTTGCATGTGTTTTGAAAT